>JAODUO010003008.1:0-12500 GCA_025642075.2 Ridgeia piscesae
ACATTTGGCGCCACATGTGTTACTGTTATATGTAGGAGGATCTGGGGGCTGCGTGGCACGTGTCGCTTTAGAATTTAATTTGCCCGCGTTATGCTTGCGTTAGCGTGGCGTATCCCGAAACCAGATTTAACTTTTCCATATGCGGCCATCATAACGTTTCCTTCATACCCTACGGACGGACGGACGGACGGAGGGACGGACGGACGGACGGCGGACGGACGGACGGACGGACGGACGGACGGACGGACGGACGGAGGGGACGGACGGACGGACGGACGGACGGAGGGGACGGACGGACGGACGGACGGACGGACGGACGGACGGACGGACGGACGGACGGACGGACGGACGGACGGACGGACGGACGGACGGACGGACGGACGGACGGACGGGACGGACGGACGGACGGACGGGACGGACGGACGGACGGACGGACGGACGGACGGACGGACGGACGGACGGACGGAGGGGACGGACGGACGGACGGACGGACGGACGGACGGACGGACGGACGGACGGACGGACGGACGGACACGGACGGACGGACGGACGGACGGACGGACGGACGGACGGACGGACGGACGGACGGACGGAGGGACGGACGGACGGACGGACGGACGGACGGACGGACGGACGGACGGACGGACGGACGGACGGACGGACGGACGGACGGACGGACGGACGGACGGACGGACGGACGGACGGACGGACGGACGGACGGACGGACGGACGGACGGACGGACGGACGGACGGACGGACGGACGGACGGACGGACGGACGGACGGACTTGTTCAAAATGCAAACAGTGGAATGTAGTTGTTAGCTTTAGACCAAATCACTTCCGGTTTGTCTTGAGTTGAACAGAGTTCTGAGGCGAAGATAAGAAGACGGAAAAGAAACGAAGAGATGAAGAAACACGTCAGAAAGTATTAATTTTCACAGCGGACTGTAAAGGAATCTAACATATTATCTACTGACTGTGTATTGGGTGGTGGCTATAGCAACTTGAATATGTTTAAAAACACAAGGACGCAGTCATCAATAGGGCCCGATACACGATCACAAACAGCCGCACTGTCGATAAGGCGAAAGCTGTCACGTCCACTTGCATTCTCAGGGGCAATCTTATTTAATCTTGTTGAACCCGAGTTAAAATGTGTGAATTGTGTATTGAATCACTCATGTTCAAAGTATGCGTCTTAAATCAGGACCAAACATCCTAGGTTGTTTATGAGTTTTTTTGGCGAAAGTATCTAACGATTTACGCTGACGAGCAATCTGATGTAAAACTACAAAACACTGTTCTTCGCCTTCGCCTTCGCCTTCGCCTTCGCCTTCGCCTTCGCCTTCGCCTTCCCTTTGCCCTTTGCCTCCCTTCGCTTCGCTCGCCTTCGCCTTCGCCTTTGCCTTCGCCTTCGCCTTCGCCTTCGCCTTCGCCTTCGCCTTCGCCTTCGCCTTCGCCTTCGCCTTCGCCTTCGCCTTCGCCTTCGCCTTCGCCTTCGCCTTCGCCTTCGCCTTCGCCTTCGCCTTCGCTGGATATTGCCACTACAAACTACGTCACACGCGGATCAGTTGCACAGTCATCCACGGGTAGTTATTATTGGCAGGAAGCTCTCGAAACAATTCTGCCAGAACATGGCCATATGCATGTGAAGTGAGGAATCCTTCAAAGCGGCGATCCTCTGTGGTGGCTTTGGCGATGACGGTGGATTTGCTGATCTGGTGGATGATGGTGGTATGGGCACGTTCGCCACGCAAGACACGGAGCACATGCAGTAAAACATTCACTGAAGAATGTGTCAAGTGAAGCAAAACCGGTGCATACACTCTTGATCTCGCCGTTCAAACTCTCCAGCCTGTTGTTGGTCTGCTCAGTGCTCACCCAGCATGAAGTGTCTCACCTTGAATGCTTGACGGGCAGCCAGTTCCGACGGAAATATGTCAGTGCAGTTGGTATTGCCATTTCTTCCAGCAGAGCGCACTGCTCTTCAAACTCCTGCTCACAACGAGCAATTGCCATGGCATTGAAAATGTGGAGAAGAGCATCACGCTGACCAACTCGGACTCCCATCTTGTCCAGCGTGACCTCTCTCGAAAAGCTCCGCAATGTGTAGAATAGGCACAGTTGGAGTGTTGCCTCGGGGAAGGCGACACTGAAGACGCTCCGTTCACACATGTCCTTGTCTGTCACGATAACCTCGGTGCGAGGCTAGGCATCATTGTGGCTCTTGAACGTCTAATTAAATAAACAAATGCAATAATGAGCTATTGATCTGTGAATAACCGTACCAGTTACATTTGTGTATAAATTATACATCAAATTACCAATACATTTTTGAATCGGTTCAGTACAATTTATGTTCAACTTATCATGAACATTCAAGAATTAATATGATAGAAGATAGTTTATAACTGTTAATAAAACAGGAAATAAATGAGAATTTATAAGTTAAAAAGTCCATTTTGTTTGTCCACGATGATGTTGATATATATATATATATATATATATATATATATATATATATATATATATATATATATATATATATATATATATGTATATATATATATATATATATATATATATATATATATATATATATAATACACACTGGTATAAATAATGTATACTGACGTCATCTGCAACAATGCTGAAACTAGAAAACCTGATAAATATACCTCCAACATATGTGTGAGGGCAGCAGCTGTCTCAGTGCATGTCAAGTAGACAGCAACGACTTGCGAATGGCCGTCGCCATCAATACCGATCATGAGGAACAGTGGCATCCGCAAGTCTGTCAGCTTGTACGTAGCGTCTGCCATGACAACCTCTGGGAACGTGTTATACATGTTGCGCATCTGGGCATCCTGAAAAAGAGACCTGTGAAGGTGCCTTCCGCGTCGTGAAACACCTCCACGACAGAACCGAAAACAGACACAAGTGAATACCGTGACTAAACATAAATACATGAGTGTCACATGATACTACTATACATGAATATTAAATTGATACTATGAAGAGGGGTAGAACTTTTGCATTTATTAGCATTTATTTTACTAGATAGCGGGACTAGTAAAGACGAAAGGTTTACTAGTCCAGCAAAAGATAAAAACAACCCAAATTATGCTCACTGACCAGTACAGCACTGTAGTACGTACCACCCTACCAAGTACATGGCAGCCTACCGTTATGAATTTATTTATAATCATTCTGGAAAGTGATCTTATATAATATATGATCTTAACAAAACTGTTCTGCAGGACTGCATTAATGCAAACGCAAAATACCACATCAAAACCGTTAATCGTACAATTAATACATAATAAAATGTGTCAGAATAATGCACACACAAGAAAACCAAGTAGACCAGCTTATTACTCGAACCGTAATAAATTAACATGCTAAACCAAACATACCCTCCATGGCTCTTAACCGAGTGACCACTTTGGTCAAGTCATTGCCATCGTGACATCGCATATTGGTCTGAATGTTGCTGACATCGCGCAAAGTCACCACTTTGCCGGTCTGTTCATGAATGAACACCTGCAGCAACTTCTTGCTGCTCTTCAGCTTTAACATGTCCACGGCAATAGCTTTGTCCTCTGTCGTCAATCTGCGTTGACGGGACAAATGAGCATATACATCCTACAAACAAAACGAAACTGTAAGATTTTACGAATAAATTTAACTCATTTCACATCAATCAATAAAGCTAACAGTAGGAGGATACTTAATTATGATGTCATAGCAGGCGATAACTTGTTGAAGGCCTTGAATTTAGTAGGCGTAAGTTTATGCAAATTTAAATATTACTCCCAAAGTTTTGTGGTGCTACCAGCACACCCACTCTTAATGTAATTATTGTGAGCTACGACCAGTCGACCGCCTCGTTGCACATAAAGTTAAGCCCGTGCATGAAACTGGTCCCAGGTCCACACTCATATTTACTAGTGGACACGTTATGACTACTCCACAGCAACTTAAATTAACTGTTCAATTAACAAAGCAAATCATTGTGTTTTTATGGGCTAGATAAGTACATAGTTATGAAAAACCTGAAATGAAAATAGGTATTCCTTGAATCACCACACGTACCTGTGAGACCTCATGGTTGTGAGTTTCAGTGACACTGGTAACTTCCAACTGATGGCAGTCTGAAGATAGACCAAACTTGATTGTTGCTGGGCACTGCTGCTTCAGAGTCCTAAATATAGAAAATGTTTACTGAAATAATGAGAGATGACAAAGAAGACAACAGTATGAGAACACAGAAAAGACCTTGCCAAAACTCTGGACTTAAAGTGGATGGTTGTGAATAAAACAATATTTTCCTGGGCTTTATGACAACCTATTTGAAGTGTGTTGAAGTCTGTAATTTTTTGTGGCCTGATGTTGAAGATATATTGACTGCCTCAAGTGATAAAGATTGTGACATTAGCGTCCTCCCTGATCCACGGATGGGCAGGAGTTCTATAACTGCTTTCGACTGATCTTGAATTAAATATGAACTATGTCGCTGTATTGTTATGGTGTTCTATAATCTTGAAGAAAAAATGAGTATCAATTATTATTTTATGTTTTATTCCAAAAATAGTCAGACTCGTAATTCCGTTACCATAGCATGTAATTTCTTTACCGAGCAAAACCTGTTCACTGTAAAAGAACGGTATATATATATATATATATATATATATATATATATATATATATATATATATATATATATCATGAGTAAAAATTCTATATATTTTATTAAAAATTGATGTTCAGATTTTCTGTCTAATTTCGTTACCAAAATTAAAACAGCCGTAATTTCATAATTATTTTACATTTCTTAATAGGTACCACTAGTAGTTATAGGGAGTAGTGTGTACTTCAAACCATATCTAAGTTTCTTTTCTAGGCACATGCTGAATGGGAAAATATAACCATAATTAACCAAAAAACCTAGCTCTTATACAGCAGAGCTCTTTGAACTGAAAAGTGGTGCAGCACACATTTTAATTAGCAATATTTTATCCATTTAAAATTAAAAACAATTTAATGATGTAGCCTTAGCCTAGGTTCGGGGACCAATCCTCAAATTGCAAGATATTGTCTGATGCTTCTATGATGCGTTAACACCTCACGCCTTGTGACATCGGTTTATTTACGTCGACTCGACAGCATTAAACTAATATAAAACACAATAAAAATAATATCCGACTTCTTTTTACCGGTAGTGATGTAGAATGACATTCCTAACGCATACACATAATATATGTCATTGAAAAAAGGTGGTAAAATGTTTTGAAAAGGCCCTATAATAATTAGTTAAACCAGTTAAAGCTGCTCATTCAACTCGTTTGCTAATCGCCAAACCGGTTCTTTTATGACCAGATGTGTAATGTGTTAATAGCTGGTACGCACAGTCAGTAAATTTTTTTAATGCGTACTTGTCATTTTTTTTCGTAAAAAAGAATCGCCGATACACCGGGTATAACTGGCGAAACAATCAGCAGCTGCCGACGTCCTTTGCTTTTTGGGTCACGTGCTTTATGCGAGATCGACCTACTGCGGCACAATAACAAATCGCACGTGCTTTTGCGCGTCATGACTAAGATTCCAAAGGCAAAGTGATTCTTCAATGGAGGTACGCATTAAGTGCATTAACGCAGTTAGCAACAAGAGCGAGTAGTCGGGGGCTAATCCACTCTTGTGAACGTCTACTCGACGCGGATTCTCTAACTTGTAAGATTATCAGTGTCGCTGACAAGGCAAGCCAGTTTGAGTTGACAGTCACCATCAATCAATATGATCGCTCAGCATCACTCAGCCAGACACAACCTGTGTTGATATGTACCGGTATTGTATTTGATTACGCAGGATCTTGTTAATAAACTTAGTAATTGCGAAAGTACATATCCATAGAGAATAGATGACGTGAGGGACGAAATGATAAATAAAATTGACATGGGGGACTGGTAGTAGGCTCTTGTTGGTCGGGCAAGAAGCGTTGTATTTTTAGGGGGAGCATCCGTTATCTCGTTAACAGAACGTCAAACGGAGAATTACATTAATCTCACAATTATTAAAACAGTGTTTTGCGACTCACATTTCAGTACTATTACTGAATGTTGTTATTTCCATTACATTTTATGCAAAATAATTTAGATTTTTATGACAGCGATGATTGATTAAAATGTTAATACAATAGGTGTACACTATTATATCATGCAAGTATTACATATAACATTCTTGCACTTGTTTCCATTGTAGTCAATGGTGCCTGGCTGTAGTCTACGTACCTGGTACCTCTCAACTCACACGTGACAGCTGTTTTCAAATATTTATCAACATTTTCATCACAGCAGTATATGAATGCATAATATATTCGAATTATAATATTGCTACAGGCCACACTACAATGCAAAAGTGAGACAAGGCAGAGGAGGGGGTTAAGATTAAGGCAGTCACATGGGTATGGCAGATGCCGGGAGGATACGTAGTTTGCGGGAGGCTCACATCTGATCAATCCAGGTAATTTAAACATTTTAACAATCAACAATGTATAAATTATCAAAATATTTTAATATGTCCATTTAAATACACATTGTTTTCATTCACATATTATCTTGAACATGGAAAACTAGAATGACCTTTGCTCTTGTTAGTCTTGTATAATGCATATTATACCCAGTGTGTCAACACAGACATTAATGCACATACACATGGCTAGGTAGATCAATTTTTAAAATTACCTTCAAAATGGTGCATTCGGAACAAAGTTTTAACTTATTCCCTGGGAAATAGAGAGGACAGGACACAAATGCACAGCTACAAGTACCTATGAGGTGGCCATCCTGGCATGTTTTGAGCAAATTGGCATAGAAAAACACTGAGGTGGTCCACCTCACTCATCATATAGCAGGGGAAATACTGCAACGATGACTCAAACAAAACTATATATCCAGTATGTCCAGTCCTATCACCATACCAGACCCAACCACCCACATGTGGAACACAACACTGACCACATGTCCAATATGTCCAGTCCTATCACTATGCTAAATCCCACCACCAATATGTGGAACGCATACCACTGACCACATGTCCGGTACGTACATTCCTTATAATGATCACTATATTATATCCCACCACCCACATATGGAACACACAGCACTGACCACATGTCCATTACGTACAGTCCTATCGCTATATTAGATCCCATCACCCATTTACGAAACACACTTCACTGACCACATGTCCGGTACGTACATTCCTTATAATGATCACTATATTATATCCCACCACCCACATATGGAACACACAGCACTGACCACATGTCCATTACGTACAGTCCTATCGCTATATTAGATCCCATCACCCATTTACGAAACACACTTCACTGACGACATGTCCATTACGTACAGTCCTATCGCTATTTTAGATCCCACAACCCATATACGGAACACACAACACTGACCACATGTCCAGTACGCTCATTTCAATCACTATATTTGAACATACCACTCACATACATAACAAATAACACTGACCACATGTCCAGTGCGTACAGTCCTATCACTATATTAGATCCCAACACCCACATACGGAACACACAACACTGACCACATGTCCAGTACGTACAGTCCTATTGCTATATTAGATCCCACCACCTGCATATCAGACAAACAACACTGACCACATGTCCAGTACGTACAGTACAATCGCTATCTTAGATCCCAACACCCAAATATCAAAACATAAACTGACCACATCTCCAAAATGTCCAGTCCAATCACAATATTTTATCCCACCACCCATATGTGGATCACACAACACTGACTACATGTCCAGTACGTCCAGCACTATCACTACATCGACCACATGTCCAGTCTCATCACTACCAGATCTCACCATCCACATGTGGAACATACATCACTGCCCAATTTGTCCAGTCCATTCAGTACACTAGTTCCTACCACCCAAGGTTGGAACACATATTACTGACCACATGTCCAGTTCATCGACTCGTATCACTATATAATAGATCCCACCACCCACATATGGAACACACAGCACTGACCACATGCCCTGTATGTACAGCTTATCGCAATATGAGATCCCAACACCCATTTACGAAACACACATCACTGACCACATGTCCAGTACGTACAGTCCTATCGCTATATTATATCCCACCACCCACATATGGAACACACAACACTGACCACATGTCCAGTACGTAAAGTCCTATCGCTATTTTAGATCCCACAACCCATATACGGAACACACAACACTGACCACATGTCCAGTATGCTCATTAAAATCACTACATTTGAACATATCACTCACATACATAACAAATAACACTGACCACATGTCCAGTGCGTACAGTCCTATCACTATATTAGATCCCAACACCCACATACAGAACACACAGCACTGACCACATGTCCAGTACATACATTCCTATCACTATATTAGACACCAACTGCCACATATGGAACACACAACACTGACCACATGTCCAGTACGTATAGTCCTATTGCTATATTAGATCCCACCACCTGCATATCAGACAAACAACACTGACCCAGTGGGCACACGACGTCTTTTAGACGTCTAATAGTGGTCGATTTTTGGTCATTTTGATGACGTCTATAAATGAAGTAAATATGATGTCTATTAGACGTCTTTCTATTGACGTCTATATAGCGCAAGCAAAATGATATCAATTAGACATCATTTTATTGACATCTATTTTATGCCGGCTAATTTACGTCTATTAGACATCTTCATATTGACATCTACATCACGCCGACAATTTGACATCTATTAGACGTAGCTTTATTGACTTCAAAATGATGTCGACAAGTAACTTGTTCGCGATGTCTATTAGACGTCTTTCTGTTGATACCTATATCATATGCCGGCTAATTGACATCTATTAGATATGTTTCTCTTGACATCTCTATAACGTCAGCAAATCGACATATATTAGATATATTTTAGACGTCACGCCAACTGACATACCAGGGTAATTTATATTAGATAGTAAAAAAAAAAAAAAGTAAAACAAGCCACTCATTTCGTTTAAAACATCCAGTTTAACACAGCATTCACTGTAAGCATGTTTTCGTTTATATATGTTGATATTCCTTCAACTCTCTTCACGCACTTGAATAAACTTATGGTATATTGCCATGGGCGTCGATCGTTGGGGGATGGGGGATACGGCCCCCCACTTTTCAGCTTGAGGGGGACAGCATAGGAAATGTCCCCCCACTTTTTTCAGTTAAAACAAATTTACAGGCATATAGCGAGAGTGACCACTCCACTCCCTTAAAAACCCTATGTTAGTATAAATATACCAGTTCAGACATAAACTTCCGACTACCCTAAATCCTGAATCCCCGGGGTTGGCGCAGCGACACTTTACGTGGAATTCCCTTCTTTCGTCACCAACATCGAACATTGCAGTTAAAACATCCCGTTTGATCGATTATGAATGTGACATTGGCTGTCCATTAATACGAATATGAAAACGTTCCATAACTTTCTATTTCCGTAGACTTGAGCGCTCAAGGTGGTTTGACCTGGCTTCGTGATTTGTGTGCCGTATGCAAATCAGCGGTTTGCGGATGTGAGGAGAATGTTGTGTTTGATCGGCGTGACGGATAAGTTTCTTCTTCTATTTAACCAAATAAGTTCAACATTTTGAAGATCATTGATTTATAATTATTTGCAGGGGGTGCGCATCGCAGTAAAAATATAAAAGGTAGATTGAAAAATTGTGTTTGCAGCTGAATGAAATGAATTTAAGAGATGAAGGGGAAGGAGATATAAGGCCAATGAAGTGCAAGTTGTGTTTACTGGGCACCTAGGTCGGGTGGTACCCCTAACCTTGACGCAGTCAAGACTGAGCGCCGACACTACTGTGTCTGAAAGTCCATTCCAATCGAGATGGGAAGAATAAACATTTCATGTAGTCAGTTTTGGAATTGTTTTTAAAATTACTTGGAATATCGTGCTGTGGTGATGCTTAGATTTGGTTGACCAGTGCTGTCCAGATTAGGCGGTAAATATTTACGACATGATTTTGAAACCTTGAAAACAGCGACGGGCAATCTTCCTTACTGATTCTAATGTTTGCGATTTGAGTCTCGTCATGATGTTGTCGCTGAATATGTCTTGTAGACCACACGTGAACGTGTTCTCTCGTTGTGTTCTGTGTGCGTGCGACTCGACGCGACGGGACCGTAGACGGAGATGTTCTCGAAGATGCAGCAGCATCATTCAAGGCCGCAGATAACGTTTGTTTACTGAATACACACTTCTCTGAAATGGGTGTGTACATTCGCCTAATGTGAGAGAACAATCAGCGTCCTTCGTCGTCTTGTGACATAGGCTTACATGCGCAGTACCATTGCAGAGTCAGAGGACCGCATCAACGGACTCGCTGTGTTGAATAACATTACGGAGTTGAGCAGTGGCGTAGCCAGGGTTTGGGATTTTACATTGAAGGGGGCCATCCGACATCCAAACTCTCTCTCTCTCTTTTTCCCCCCCCTCCCCCCTCCCCCAAAACCAACAACACACACACACATACACAAAACACACATACACACATACACACATACACACATACACACATACACACATACACACACACACATACACACATGCACACATGCCCATGCCCATGCCCCAATGCAATCACCATACACATGCACACACAACATACACACATACACACAACCCACACCACCACCATCACCACCACCACCACCACCACCACCATCTCCACACCCCACCACCACCATCACCCCCCACCACCACCATCACCACCACCACCACCACCACCACCACCACCACCACGTCAATTAATGTCAGCATGCGCATGCGCATCGTCATCCATTGCCTGGCGGCTTCCCCAATACAGTCTGGTAGTCGTCTCGCAGTGTCTACCTGGTCGCCTGGTGTAGCGGGATTGAACGACGCATATAGTTGAATGTCGTCGGTATATTTATGGTATTAGACTCCATGTCTTTTGAATATTTTGAATATCTGGTGCATAGAGTGAACATAACTGGCCCAAGGAGTAGCGGAATAGTCGCTGATGTTATATGTGGACACAGTGGGTGCGGTCTTCTAAGTACGTCCGGAACCATAATAATGCCATTTCACCCACACCGTGCAGTAGTGTCAGTAACTGTCCAATCGTTTGGGACGCATGTTTAGTCCAGCTGACAAATACCATTGCACAATTCTTGTCAACCACCAGCAGTGTCATGCTGAACACGCGGTGGAATTGTGTATGTAATATGAAGCATCTTATATATAAATGTATGCGGATTGATATTCTTCATGCAGCCCATTCAAAGTGCAAACGACGAACTGCGACTTTACTCAAGACTTTGCCGACGAATGCTTCACTGAGACTGCTATGTAATTCTTTACCAGGTCTTTGTCGAGAGTCAGATTTCACAAGCGGTCTTACTGCTGCTGTTCTCAAAGTGATAGGAAAGCGTCCTTGTTAAAGCTGTTGTCTACTGTTGCCACGAGTCTGCATGTCCAGGCTGCATGTCGTTGATAAGTTCGATATCCATGAAGTTCACAGTCGTAAAGTAACATATTACGGCCAACCGTAAATGGTGCGAGAATGTATAACTCAAACTCCTGACCTGCTGGGACAAATCTGACATCAGATTTGGAATCAGCATATTGGATTTTATCTAAACAGACTAGCAAAAATTGCCGTACTGCGAAATAGACGAAAATAGACAAAATGGACTAAGGGCAAGAAGTCAAACTGGCATCCACGAAATCGATTAAGTCCTACGTGAAATATGTACGTTATTACATTATCGGCCAAAAATTATTATATTATCAGGCAGGAACATGTTATTACATTATCAGTCAAAAATATTAGTGGCCTTTATCAGGCAGCAAGGGTATTCCATCATCGGATGATTTTATTACATTATCAGGCAGTTATTAAATAATCAGGTGTTTTATGACATCATCAGGCAGTTAATACATTAACAGGCGATTATTAAGTTATCAGTATAATGAAGTTGGCATTATTTAAAACAGTTTGTTTAGCAACAGAATTCCTCGTCGTTGTTACAATGTGTGGAATTGGTTCTGGTGCTTGCAGATGGCACTGACCGCCAGTGGTCCCTCTGTGTGTTGGTGTTGCGTAACAAATGTCCAATTGTTTCAGGTCATAGTCGACTGTTCTGGAGACGATTCAGCGATTTCATGGAGCGCTGACTCATTACAACACAGGTCGAAGCACTGCTCCGCACGCTGCACCTCAGGTCAGGGGTCAGATTAGTACATCTTTAAAACTGTTGTGGTACTAAACTGGGGAACGAACTTTTACATGAGGTGCAATCCATACAAGAGAAATATAATTAAAAAGTAAGCCTATTTCAATGAATTAAATGAAGCTGAAAGAGGAAAGTAAATATATATTTTTGTGTTTTTATTTTATTTATTTATTTATTTA
>JAODUO010003009.1:0-14665 GCA_025642075.2 Ridgeia piscesae
CACGACCGTGAAAACATAGGAGACACCCGGGGTCCGGAGGACAGCTGGACGGGCGCAGGGGGGAAACCCGATCCCCCCCCGATGAGGCCGGGGCATAACCCACACCCAAAGAAAAGAAAAAATTGGGGGAACGGCCCCTAAAACCCCCGAAAAAGGAAAAAAGAATTTAAAAGTTGATTCATAGAAAATATTTCTTTGAATTTAATTAAATTAAATAATTTTTTTTTAAAATTTAAATAAATTTTTAAAATATATATATATATATATATATATATATATATATATATATATATAATATATTAAAAGGTGTGATGAGGAAAAAACTTGACGTCTTTACTTCCCTATAAGGGGAAGGACCACCTAAAGCCCCCTTCCCGTTGTTGGTTTCATTTTCTTTTGCTTGTGGTGGGTTCGGCAGGAGCGAGTTGTTTTAGGAAACCCGAAAACACGAGGAGGCCAGGTTACCCCCTTTTGATTCAAGCCGTAACCCAATTTTTTAAAAGGGCCGTCATTTCTCGGGGGGTGGGGCAACTGATTCATAATTTGCCCCTACAAGTAGTAATTTGTATTAAAGTTATTTTTATTTTTATTAAAATTATTTTAATTACGTTTGTGTTTGTACGTCATTGACTTGAAGGCGTGTAATTCCGTTAACCGGGGCCGGTTTCACAACCGCTGAATCTTTTAGGAAACCGCCCCCCCAATTGAACTTTTTGGGAAAGGTTTTTTATGCTTCATGAGGCCCGTGGTGTTGAATTATCACATACACTTTTAAAGGGAGGGAGAGAGAAACAAGATAAGGGAGGGAAAAAAAAATCCCGAAAAAATAAAGCATCAATAGATCATAAAGGATAAAATGTAATTTTGTTAGATATTTGAAGAAAAAAATTTTTTTGTTCAAAAAATTTTTTTCCCGATTATAATGGATGTTGGGTTGTTAACCATTAATAATAAATAATAAAAAGGAATTTTTTTACTCAGTTAAAATAAACCTAAAGATAAAATATCCCAAACCCGCGTATAAAACAGGGAATATTTTTTTCCCTTTATTTTTGTTAATCTTAACAAATTAAAATTTTTAAAAAGGTATTTACGAGGGTTTTCATACAAAGGGGCCCAAATTTTAATTTTTTAAATACCCAAAAAACTTTAAGGGTTCGCGAATCATTCAATAAAAAAAAGTTTAAAAAAATTATTGGAAAAAGAGGCCAAAAACCAAATATAACCCCCACGTTTACCGAAAAAAAACCCATCCTTAATAAAGAAAATATAGAAAATGTTTCCCACAATTTTGGGTTTCAAAATTTGTTTGTTATTTAAAATGGATTATTTTTTTGAAAATTTTTAAATTTGTGGCTATCTTTATGCTGGTGGGCTATATATATTTTGGTGGGTTATCTTAAGTTTAGTGGGCCATCTGTATTCTGGTGGGCTAATTTTATTTTGTTGGGCTGTTTTATTTAGTTGACATGTCTTTATTCTGCTGAACCGTCTACTGACATAGTGTTTGTGAGTGGTTACAAGTTGTGGGTCCACACTTTGCAAAGCATACTTCAAGTTTGCTTTATTGTGATGCCATATCAACCCTCGATAATATGACCTGTCACAGGTCATTCATTACTTACTGCAGTTGATGTGACAAGATCGTAGCAACAACATTTAAGGTGATAAACTATGTCCAGTGTTTTATGTATCGCGTGTGAGCATATTTTATCTTTATATTGTTTATTGCTATAGACTGAGATAATAAAATTCACAGTTTGCTATGTATTTATGTATTAATGGTTAACAATCCAACATCCATGTATACTGATACCTAGGTGAAAATAAATTTTTGAACAAATAAACCTTGTTTTTCTGTGCAAATATCATAACAAAATTCACATCTTTATGCCTTTATGATCTATTGATGCTGGTTATGTGCTTTCAGGGATTTTCTCTCACCCCATCACTCTCCCTCCCTGTATCATTGCTTCTCTCTTCCATTCTCCCTCGCTCCCCGTCTCTCTGTTCCTACAAGTGTATATTAGATAATGTCCAACACCACAGGGCCCGGTCTCATGAAGCATATTAAAAGGTACCAAATTACTCTTATGTTCGCTTATTGAGAAAACCGTTTCATTAACTACTGCCCGATTGTCGCAGCGGGAATAATCGGGCGGTGGGCGGCTGGCTTTAGCCTACACAACGATCTCAGCGGCTTCGTGAAACCGGCCCCGGTTAACGGAATTACACGCCTTCAAGTCAATGACGTACAAACACAAACGTAATTAACATATAGATTTAATAATAGTAAAATAAATTATAACTTAACTACAAATTACTACTGTGTACGGGTCAATGTATGAAGTCAGTGGCTTGACATCAACCATCCCCATACGACCCGAAATCGCCAGCACTTGCGCTTGTAAGAGGTGATTAGAGGATGACGGTCTTGCCCATCATCAGGGTACTCCATCGGCATCGTGTTAAGAACGTACGCAAACTGGTGGAGCGAGTGACGGTAGTCTCTGTACATGGCGCTGTCGTCGTCTTCGTCGCTGTCGCCGATGGTGATGGTGACGCTATCACTCACGTTCACGCTGTCCAAGGTCAACTGCCGCTCCTGCGTTGCCGGGAGGCCACTTTTCACCACGATAACCAGAACGAAGCATGAACCGGCAATCAGTGAGAGAGACCCGACAACGGCAAATGCGTACAAAGGGGGCCAGACTTTCGGGTGGTCCTTCAGCGGCGCCTCTGTAAGGCAAGAAACAACGACGTCAATGTGTAGTTCCTCATAGCACACCTGCTGCAATCGTTCATATATATATATATATATATATATATATATATATATATATATATATATATATATATATATATATATAATTTCTGATGTTATTTACATAATAGTTCACATTAATTATTTAATTTAGAATTTATTATTCAAATGTCTGAAATAATATACTATAGCAATCGAAAATAACTTGTTATTCCCGAGTATTTCGCTAGCAGTGACAGGTTTCTTCGGGATGTTTTAAAGCGAGGCTACTCGTTATTTTACAACATTTAATTCTTATTTTTTTTAGATAGCAACCGTGTGTATACGTCCCTGTTTCCACACCAAACAATACGCTCTGTTTCGTACTTACCAGGTCGGTCGGCGCGGTCATCGGACCTGGCGCTCATCGGGGCAGGGTGGGACTTGCCCCGACTCGCGCCAGTCACAGTCTGCTCCTCCTGGACCTCGGGTGTCTCCTGATGTTCTCTATCGGTCGATGCCGATGTCTCGCTGGTCGTCATGTCCGGCAGCATGTCCTGCGGAGCTGGGAATATGACACTCTCGTCACTGCCGTCACCGGTGGCGTGCCACTGGCCCGGTGGTACAACCACAGTGGTACCACTCAACGTAAGCACAACTGTAAAAACATGTACGGCTATTAGCAAACTGTATTCCATGTTTTGCTTTTACTGTTGAATTAAAAATAACATACAATGTAGGTGTACACTGTGTAATATATATATATATATATATATATATATATATATATATATATATATATATATATTATATATATATATATATTCATTTCTGATGTTATTTACATAATGGTTCACATTAATTATTTAATTTAGAATTTAGATTATAATCAAATGTCTGAAATAATTTACTACAGCAATCGAAAATAGCTTGTAATTCCCGAGTATTTCGCTAGCATTGACGGGTTTCTTCGGGATATTTTAAAGCGAGGCTACTCGTTATTTTACAACATTTAATTCTTTTTTCTTTAGATATCAACCGTGTGTATACGTCCCTGTTTCCACACCAAACAATACGCTCTGTTTCGTACTTACCAGGTCGGTCGGCGCGGTCATCGGACCTGGCGCTCATCGGGGCAGGATCGGACTTGCCCCGACTCGCGCCAGTCACAGTCTGCTCCTCCTGGACCTCGGGTGTCTCCTGATGTTCTCTATCGGTCGATGCCGATGTCTCGCTGGTCGTCATGTCCGGCAGCATGTCCTGCGGAGCTGGGAATATGACACTCTCGTCACTGCCGTCACCGGTGGCGTGCCACTGGCCCGGTGGTACAACCACAGTGGTACCACTCAACGTAAGCACAACTGTAAAAACATGTACGGCTATTAGCAAACTGTATTCCATGTTTTGCTTTTACTGTTGAATTAAAAATAACATACAATGTAGGTGTACACTGTGTAATATTTTTTAAAAAATTTTTTTTTTTTTTTTTCATTTCTGATGTTATTTACATAATAGTTCACATTAATTATTTAATTTAGAATTTATATTATAATCAAATGTCTGAAATAATATACTAAGCAATCGAAAAAAACTTTTTAATTCCCGAGTATTTCGCTAGCATTGACGGGTTTCTTCGGGATATTTTAAAGCGAGGCTACTCGTTATTTTACAACATTTAATTCTTTTTTCTTTAGATATCAACCGTGTGTATACGTCCCTGTTTCCACACCAAACAATACGCTCTGTTTCGTACTTACCAGGTCGGTCGGCGCGGTCATCGGACCTGGCGCTCATCGGGGCAGGATCGGACTTGCCCCGACTCGCGCCAGTCACAGTCTGCTCCTCCTGGACCTCGGGTGTCTCCTGATGTTCTCTATCGGTCGATGACGATGTCTCGCTGGTCGTCATGTCCGGCAGCATGTCCTGCGGAGCTGGGAATATGACACTCTCGTCACTGTCGTCACCGGTGGCGTGCCACTGGCCCGGTGGTACAACCACAGTGGTACCACTCAACGTAAGCACAACTGTAAAAACATGTACGGCTATTAGCAAACTGTATTCCATGTTTTGCTTTTACTGTTGAATTAAAAATAACATACAATGTAGGTGTACATTGTGTAATATTCATGCCAAGCAAAAGTGTGTTTCAAACACGAATTTTATTTTATGGCAGGGATCGCCTGTGAGAGTAAAACACGATGTCATCTTGGCATGGATGCCGCCATAGTGTTCATCAAATCAGGTGACGCAAACGAGCGCTCGTGGTCCAAATTCAAAACTGCTACTCTAGATATATAAATGCACGTTAAATATGGACCATAAGTTTGATTTTGGACGATATTTGCGCATAAGAAATCATGCTTATTATTGTTATCAAAACATAGTCAATTATGACAAATAACTCGACTCTTACGTGCTGATTATCTGCGCTGTTGCCTTGGGTTCTGTGATATAGGAACGCCATTGATCGGAAAATGGCGACTACAGTCACGTCCCGCATGACGTCACAATCCGCTAGGCGCGCCACGTGGTTTTGCAACGTACGCAAGTGCGTTCTAGCGTTAATGTCACGAAGCTAGCCGAGCAAAGATAAGCTTTTCGTTTGCTGTTGTAAAAGAACAGCTTAATAATAACCTATACTTCTTCTACTAGTGCTCTTAAAGCCTTGTTTTCGGGGGTACTAGCCGATATAATCGTTTGTTTAATTGCCGAGCCGTTATAACCGTAATTTGTTATGAAGAATTCCCACACTTGTAGCCACAAATGTATACAATCATCTAAACATTATACTTAACAGGACATCGATTAATTAACATTGCCGATATAAAATAATGTTCGTTCAATCAAGTGTTGAGTATATAAATAGACTCACCTCCAATAGGAGCGCCGTGTGCTGTCATAGTTGTCAACATGCACAACCACATGAAAAGGCAAGTAGCCATCTCAGCTGCTTTCATCTATCTCGTAGCAAAACTCGCAAATAATACCAGCGGTATCAAGAAACGTCCGACCTTCTCGAATTGAAACGGCGAATGATTGCGACGTCACGCATTGACTGTGACGTCACCAAGATTGCCTTCTGGGAAAAATAAAATATATAAAATAAATAGTAGCGAGTATATAAGTAGACCCACCTCCAATAGCAGCCCCAGAGAGAACTAACAAAGATTCATCGACTTACTGTCGAAAGTGCTAACACAGACAGCCGCCCTAACGAATCGGTGTCGATTGTGTTCGACGAATTCATTGCTGTTTTAACGATCATTAGATCAGCGTCCAATTATTGGTCCTCCATTTTCCATCATCCTAATTTTTTTCTGGGGATTGGGGGCCATGGCTCTCTGGCCCCCCTCTGGCTACGCCACTGCTGTTAATGAAAAAAACGAGTAGATAGGAGCTTATCAAGCCAAATGACCGATACGCACCTTCAGGGCAATGACCACGCCTAGTGATCAAATTCGTCATTGTCACATGTTCTCTAAATGGTATGTTTGGGCAATGGTTGTTCCAGCGTTTCAACCCCCCCAAGGGTTGCTGGTTCGGTGCGGCAGTAATTTACAGTGGCAGGATTGTTTTGTTTTTGCTTCCATTATGATACGTCCCCCGCGAATAACTGTATATATCCCGACATACACGCTTTAAGAAAAACACATTTCACTCGCTGCTCTTCTGTCCTGGCAGCGTCCCGGTAATTGAGCGCGCCCTCTAGCGATTTCCCTTGCAGACGCAGGAAAATGCCGTTTTACCACATGTATAATATAAACATAGGTAGTCTCGCTTAACCGACTGACGCTAGGCTGCGTAACTTCGCCAAGAAGACAATCCGGTCACTTAGCCAGCTTTTGAATATTATCCGTGTAAGGGGCTAAACGGCTTCTGGGGAACCGAGGCTAGAGTCCGGGCGCTGTCAAGACACGGCCGAGACGCTGCACACAATCATGTTTGATCCTCGAGACTGGCTCAAAACTTGCTGAAGGCGCACTCACGACGCCTCAAAGATTCAGCGCACAAAGTCTAAGAAGACTCGCTTGAGATGCTTAAGACGTTTAAGTCAGGCGCGTCTGCACCGTGTCTCTAGCGAGTCTCCGTGGTGTGTTGGCTACTTACAGAAGCTGGGGTAGCCGTTCCCCGTTAGTATAGTGGTGAGTATCCCCGCCTGTCACGCGGGAGACCGGGGTTCAATTCCCCGACGAGGAGGATACCCTTTTCATATTTTCCTCAGATGCCATGTTTTCAGTGAATAATAATAATAATCCAAAACAATTATAGTCCAACAGCCAAACCTCAATTTTCACCTAACCACTTTTTGCCTGATATCGCGGTGGGTGTGGAGTTCTCACCTTCGGGTATTTTGAAAAAACTGAAAAAGTCTAAAATGGACGCCGAAGTAAACTTATTTTATATATCTTTACCATCAGGCAAGAGATAGGTATTATTATACACTTCTTTGTGGCTTATTACAATTAGCATAGATATAAGTAAAACGCAGAAACACATCAAAACATAATTTGTTGGTTTCTAACGTAAGCAGAACAGACACATCCAGATACACCCAGACACACACAAACAACACACATACACTCACACGCAGACACACACGCAGACGCACACACGCAGACGCAGACGCACACACACACGCAGACACACATGCAGACACACACGCAGACACACACTCAGACGCACGCACGCACGCACATACAGTACACTTCCTTGTAAGTTTGTAACACATGTTCAGTTTATTTAGGAACAACCATTACAGACACAAGAAGTATATAATATGTTTTATATACAAAAACGAAACTCATTAACAAAGTTCCTACAATAACAAAGTAATCATAAATTCATGCAAAACTCCATCGTAAACGGTATCTTCTTATTATAAAATCTACTCGTGAAAATTGCTAATAAAATTAATTAAGACTAACAGAATTTTAAACTTGCACATATATTGTTTACACAATAATTACAATTACTGGCATTACTAGTTGAATTCAGCATCAATATAATACCATTAGAAAAAAGGTGGACAATATTTTACAAAATTTATTTATTTACTTCCAGGTCTTTTAATGACGATTTAATTCGTCATAGTAAAATGAAAACGGAAAATTGGAACAAACAATTACCACATGCTGTGCAACGAGTTGCCACGACAGCGAACAATGGGTAAACAAATCATTTCTTTTTGGCACTTGTTGGGTGTGGTTGAACTTCGGGGGTTTCTGCAGGAGGTTCTGGGGTTGGCGCTTTCAGGGCAGGGAAGTTTCTATCCATCGGCCACGTGGCCAGCACGCCATCCCTCTGTAACTGGTCATCAATCTGTAGCAGGCGGTTCAGTTATACTATCCTCTCTCCCTGGCCTGACACTCCCAGTCGCAGGAACCTCACGTACAGACCAACAGCCTGTGAAAGGATATATAAAGGTAAGTGCTTAGGTAATGTGAATGAGCAGCTCAAGGTACATTACATGT
Organism: Ridgeia piscesae; assembly: GCA_025642075.2. Taxonomy (NCBI): domain Eukaryota; kingdom Metazoa; phylum Annelida; class Polychaeta; order Sabellida; family Siboglinidae; genus Ridgeia; species Ridgeia piscesae. The sequence continues at coordinate 8,215 of JAODUO010003009.1, forward strand.
CACTCTCTGACAGACCTGTTCATTAGAATGACATATTGACGTCTGTGGGAAGTGAGACACTTGGTTGGGATGGTGGTCAGCAATGCTGTGTGCAATGTAATTTGGATTTAACTGTTTTATTCTATTTTTGGTGTAAGGATATGTGTTTTTTGTTGTTGTATACATTCTGTTATCAGTTATGGCATTGAATAAAACTTGTGCTGTTGCATAAAATGACTGCGAGAAATATATTTAATTATACAAATTATAGTCTTGATTCCTACATTTAAGTTAATCCCCAAAATAGGAAGCGGTAGAACACAACGAAGAGAAAGTGAAACTGAAAGTGCTAGGCAAAGACTGAGATGAGACATGAATAGAGAATGAGTGAGGAGTGATTCATAACAACAGCATGGGAAACAGAAGAGGGTGGTACAGAGAGATGGAGATGACCAAGATTACTATAGTGAGATAGCACTGATGGATTTAGAAAGTGATGGAAAAGTTGGAGAGTTGAAGGCAAGTGAGTGAGAATGGGTTCAATCAGAGGATCTTGATATGTGGAGGCAACTCATTAAGAATGTACAACAAATTAACAAAGTGAAAGTATTTCTTTTTACATATCCAAAATTATTTTTATTCTCGTACAGACCTAGTCAGTGTCTCGCACAGACTTCTTTGGTACTTAAGTCTTTTGGATATGTAGAAAGAAATATTTTCACTCAAGCATTACCTATCCTGATGAATGTTCAGTCAATTAAAAACAAAACTAATAAACCACCACTAATTACGAACATACCAGGTCTGCAATCATTGTTTCAGTCATGTCTGGCTGACTACTTGATAGCACAATTTCATTGGAAGCTTCTGCAACAAAACCATGTTTTCCCAGGTACTTTAGAGTCTCAATGTGACATGGCAATGTGAATTAGAATGATTTAAAAACAGCTCCTATTTTTGCTAGTTAGGTAATGTGAATTATAATTATTTAAAAACAACTCTTATTTTTGCTAGTTATATTTGCCGGTTGTACTTTCCATTGTCTGGGATCTTCACGGATGACAATTTTTAGCAGGAAGTTCATTATACTGTCTTTCTTAAATGTGGGAATGTCTCATTAATGCATTCATTATATGTCTTACAATTTATTATATAAATGTTTGGTTATTTTTGTTTGATAAGGGCTAAAAAATGTAATAATGAACACTGATTTATGCTTATGTATTAAATGCAACTTTTGAAGGTTATGTGTGTGTGTATGTGTGTGTGTGTGTGTGTGTGTGTGTGTGTGTGTGTGTGTGTGTGTGTGTGTGTGTGTGTGTGTGTGTGTGTGTGTGTGTGTGTGTGTGTGTGTGTGTGTGTGTGTGTGTGTGTGTGTGTGTGTGTGTGTGTGTGTGTGTGTGTGTGTGTGTGTGTGTGTGTGTGTGTGTGTGTGTGTGTGTGTGTGTGTGTGTGTGTGTGTGTGTGTGTGTGGGTGTGTGTATGTGTGTGTGTGTGTGTGTGTGTGTGTGTGTGTGTGTGTGTGTGTGTATGTGTGTGTGTGTGTGTGTGTGTGTGTGTGTGTGTGTGTGTGTGTGTGTGTGTGTGTGTGTGTGTGTGTGTGTGTGTGTACGTTTGAATATGCATTATAGAAAATACACGTGAACACCTTTTAGAAGAGTTAATAAAATTTGCCATTACTGTGTACCCTAGTTGACATACAGGAATGATACTGCACATTTACGTAACGCAAAGTATACTATGTAATTTCTATTTCATCGAATACTTATCGTAAACTGATCATGGGTGTTTACCAACAGCTAGAGAAGCTGATCGCACCCACTGACCTTCCATTTTCTTCGTGACCTCCACAAGGTCAGTGACACTCGTCATGTGCTCCATTCGCAGACAGATGGCGCTGGTCTGAAACTGTGGAGTTAGTTCCTCTGTCCGCAGTGAGGCAGGGCTGCGATAGACGACATCGCCACACAAGTAACACTGCTCTGTAACTCGTTCTGCTAACTTCATCCACGCCTCACGTTCCTGCAAGGTAAAGGTCAATTTTCAGAGGTCAAGGTCATTGACTGTCTTTCAAAAACTGCAAAATCTGCTTTTCCTTCTAGACATATTGCATCCCTGGCACAAAACATCCAGGAGTTCATCTACAACTCATTCGAAGAAACTAATGGTTTCATTTTATTGAAATTCTTTATAAGTTACCGATTCGCATCCTAACTCGTTGAGAGTTTGCATACATGTTAAGTTTTGGAAATGCCAATGTGGGAGATTTATACGTAAATCGGAGGGTCTCAGGGGGAAAACGGTATTTTATACGTAAATCGGAGGCTCTTGGAAAATGGGGCTATTGTATGTAAATTAGGTTTTTAACCATAAATGCAAAGAATATAATACAAAAACGAATAAATTCCACTGATTAAGATATTGACATAGATATTGTTATATGAATTAACTTACTCTGGAGCAAAACCATTCTTGGAGCCATGAACAATATTCAATATTAACATATATGTTTTATTATCACTATAATATTTATAATACCACAAATATAATAAATTCCCTGGTACTCTCATATAAAAAATGATGTGTTGCTGTTTGGCCCTCGTGAATTAAAAAGAAGGCTTAGCCTTGGTGATAGAACAATAAATATTATAATGTTCAGTAATTTACTTCTTGTGTCCTAGGTATAGGCCTAACATTGGCATATTTGTTCAGCTTCTGATATGTATCATAGGTTGCAAAGAATCCTTGCATGAAAAGCAGCAGCATCTACATGATATTTTGTTACACAACTAACATAATCTTTACATGTAAAACTTGAATATGGAATTCATTTTCATGAGCTGGACTGAGCCATGATGACACAGGCACGACTGGAGATATTTAAATAAGCATGTTTTCGTCTGTTAAGGATGTTTTTCATTTACATGTCAAATGTACTCAAATAATAAAGCGCTTACAAAGGTGCATACATTTACAAACATGCACATGTAATGTAGATGTATGGATGGACATTATTTGTATAGATGTAAACGGATTGCATTTTGTTCTACAAGACTGGAACGTACACAGTGGGCGATAATATGGTATCGAAGCGGCTCGCGGCATTTCTGTAAAGCTGATAAACAATGTCAGCGACAGGCAAAGTGTAGGTCTTGTACTTAGGTATTTATTAGACCGTTTTTAATGTTCAGTCATCACAGTAAGACGTGATTTAAATAATTCCAATTCAGGTCATTGTTCAAATCGTTGTCCGCGCCTTCGAGCGCCCGGCGGTGTCTGTGAGCATTAGCTCAGTCTCAGACTTGATTGCAATTAGTTAACTGGCATTGCTGTTCATTGTGAGGCAACTCTGAAAAACACTTGAGACAATGCCCAGCTAGAAATAAACCAATTTACAGAGTTATGGTGCCCCACAAGAATTCGTTTCCCTTGAACAAGAGAAACAAACAAGGTAAATAAGAATTGTCACATCTGGAGCTGGTCAGTCTCTTGACAGGGTTGACACCAACAGTGTGACCCTTATGAAGACACTACTTTGTGCATTTCTAAATTGATCCTATTTTAAAAACATTGTATTCAAATACTTTTTTTGTATTATTCAATCAAGCAATGTCATAGTATTTCACATACATTATACACGTACTTCTACAAGCACACTCCATACATATAACACACCACAAACACACAAACACACAAACACACACACAGACACACAGACACACAGACACACAGACACACAGACACACACACACACACACACACACACACACACACACACACACACACACACACACACACACACACACACACACACACACACACACACACACACACACACACACACACACACACACACACACACACACACACACTGCACTACTGGTCTGTTGCCAGCATCTTTCAGCTTGGAGACATCGAACCCCATTTCAACAGCCTAATTGGTGTTACAGTTCTTTTAAGCTTCAGTTTGATGTGTTTGACAACAAGGTGGTGATCGCTGCCAACATCCGCTCCTTTTCTAAAACGTACATCTTGTAAGGATTTTCGCCACTTGCCACTGATGAGAAGGTGGTAAATTTGTTTCTTGTCTCTTTGGTTGGGTGAGATCCAAGTAAGTTTGTGTGTTTCTTTGTGTGCAAATAGGATGATAATGTTGTTTATACCAAAGAAGTCTATCAGTTGAGTACGGCACAATGTAAGTACAGCATTTGACAGTAGCATATGGCACAATGTAAGTACAGCATGAGAGAGTAGATTAAAGCACAATGTAAGTATGGCATGTGACAATAGAGTACAGCACAATGTAAGTACATCATGTGACAGTAGAGTATGGCAAGGGTGTAATTATAGCTTGTGACCGCAGAGTATGGCACTATGTAAGTAGGGCATACGACAATTGAGTACGCCACAGTGTAAGTATAGCAAGAGTAAGTCGAATATGGCACAATGTAAGTAAGGCATATGACAGTCGAGAAAGGCATAATGTAAGTATGTAATGTGACAGTAACGTGACAATGAGTATGGTCCAGTGATAGTAATGAGACAGTAAAATACAGGAAAATGTGACTACTGTCATGTGATGGTAGAATGCAGCATAGTACAAGTTCACTATGTGATGACAACTTATTATGTTATTACTTGTTCTCTGACTTTTCTTGTATACAATAGACATGTCTGACCTGAGTGTTGTTGTATGTAATCGGCAGGTTTGTCCTATATGAATATAGTTGTATGTAATCGATAGTTCCATCCTAAGTTAGAGTTGTTGTGCATAACAGATAGTTTGGTGAGGCTGAGGTGTTTGACACGGGGTGTAGACTAGGAGGAGTCTCAGAGAGTGCTTCCGTTCCTCCACTGAGAGTCGAAGAAACAGATGAACAGAGAACCCACTGAGCTGGCAACAGACTAGTCTCTGTCTCTGTCTGTCTCTCTCTCTGTGTTTCTGTCTGCCTGTCTCTCTCTGTCTCTATCTTTGTCTTTCTATCGCTCTCTATCTCTCTGTCTGTCTGTCTCTCTCGCTCTCTCACTCTCTCGCTCTGTCTTCCTTTTGTCTCTCTCTCTCTCTCTCTCTCTCTCTCTCTCTCTCTCTCTCTCTCTCTCTCTCTCTCTCTCCCTCTTCTATCTCATTCCATCCCTCCCTCTCTCTTCCTCATCCTCTCCCTTACCCTGTTCTTTTCAGTGTCCCTTTCCCTCATTGTGTCCCTCCCTCCCTCCCTTCCTCTCACAACCGTTTCTGCCCTCAGTGAATAAAAGTGATGTCACACTGTCAAGAAAGCTGTTAACTGTGGCTGCTTCCAGCCAGTGCAGTGACAGTGTGACATGGTGTGACACAGTGTGACACGGTATGGTGTACTAAGTTGAATGATGAATCTTGTCTGTGTTTGTAGAATGTGTAGTACTGGAGGATAACCCCAATGTTATGGTGCCCCACAAGAATTCGTTTCCCTTGAACAAGAGAAACAAACAAGGTAAAAGAATTGTCACATCTGGAGCTGGTCAGTCTCTTGACAGGGTTGACACCAACAGTGTGACCCTTATGAAGACACTACTTTGTGCATTTCTAAATTGATCCTATTTTAAAGTGGCCATTGTATTCAAATACTTTTTGTATTATTCAATCAAGCAATGTCATAGTATTTCACATACATTATACACGTACTTCTACAAGCACACTCCATACATATAACACACCACAAACACACAAACACACAAACACACAAACACACAAACACACAAACACACAAACACACACAGACACACAGACACACAGACACACACACACACACACACACACACACACACACACACACACACACACACACACACACACACACACACACACACACACACACACACACACACACACACACTGCACTACTGGTCTGTTGCCAGCATCTTTCAGCTTGGAGACATCGAACCCCATTTCAACAGCCTAATTGGTGTTACAGTTCTTTTAAGCTTCAGTTTGATGTGTTTGACAACAAGGTGGTGATCGCTGCCAACATCCGCTCCTTTTCTAAAACGTACATCTTGTAAGGATTTTCGCCACTTGCCACTGATGAGAAGGTGGTAAATTTGTTTCTTGTCTCTTTGGTTGGGTGAGATCCAAGTAAGTTTGTGTGTTTCTTTGTGTGCAAATAGGATGATAATGTTGTTTATACCAAAGAAGTCTATCAGTCGAGTACGGCACAATGTAAGTACAGCATTTGACAGTAGCATATGACACAATGTAAGTACAGCATGAGAGAGTAGATTAAAGCACAATGTAAGTATGGCATGTGACAATAGAGTACAGCACAATGTAAGTCATATTTACATAGAGTATGGCACGGTGTAATTATAGCTTGTGACCGTAGAGTATGGCACTATGTAAGTAGGGCATACGACAATTGAGTACGCCACAGTGTAAGTATAGCAAGAGTAAATCGAATATGGCACAATGTAAGTAAGGCATATGACAGTCGAGAAAGGC
>JAODUO010003011.1:0-7500 GCA_025642075.2 Ridgeia piscesae
GAAATGAGGCAAAATTCAAACACTGGGTTGCCTCAAAGGGATTCTACACGCGTAAATTGATTGGTGAAGATGCTTCAAAGGTCATCATGAAGCATAAGCCTCAGGTAAGTTACTAGCCATGTAATCATTGAGAATTTGCTACTTGTGCATGAACTTTTAATAAACGAGTGAACACTGAAATGAATGTTCACCTATAAATGTGATTGTTGAAAAGAATTTTTATAAAATATGAACAAGCTACATCTAAAAGCAGTGTTATTATTTTAAAATACTCCGTTAATAATAATAATGTATTTCTTATATGGGTCATTCCGAGTGAACGCAACCAATGGGGTTGAATGAATATATCAGTATGGTAAGAACCTTTGGTAAGGTTAGCAAGAATCCTAAATTTGAGCGTTCTAGCTTACATAGTTTTCTAGTTACGGCAGTTTGAAATTTGGGACTTGTTAAACAGAAATAAATTTATTCACATTTCACTAGTCAGTATCTTCTGCACTCTTTAGCCTTTGCCAGTGAAATTGTGTGGAGTTGCTCTCCATAATAGAAATATTGCAAACCTACAATTAGAACATAAATACAGTGCATGGTTAATGTGCAGCAAGTTGATAACCATCATGATTTATTTCAAATATAAATTGCGGGAGAGTTTTCAGACCCAGATTGTGAGCAAAATACATACACGTTAGACCCATATTGTACATATTTGGTACCTAGACATACATATGTGCAAATCTAAGAAATATGGCAGGTCTGGTTGCCTTAATTATGAATACATATGCACATATGGTACGTTATTATATTTCTTAAACAATGACCAACTTCTGACCCAAAAAAATCGATGAGACGTAGCTTGTATTATCACAAAACGTTTATAGGTGTTAGTTCATTTCTATAACTCAAATAACTAGTAAGTCTCAATATCCTTCCGAGCTTCCTTCACAACAAAAATGGCATATGTCTGGGTGACCCACCTTTTAAAATAAATTGCTTGTGATATACGAGAGGGTTTTCAGACATTGACTGATGATATTTATTATAATTATATCAATGATTTTCCGAAAGCCAGCATGACTTATATTGATGATACTTGATGATACAAGTGGTGCGGTGCGGTGCGGTGCGGTGCGGTGCGGTGGGGCGGTGCGGTGCGGTGTGGTGCGGTGCGGTGCGGTGCGGTGCGGTGCGGTGTGGTGCGGTGTGGTGCGGTGGTGTGGTGTGGTGTGGTGTGGTGTGGTGTGGTGTGGTGTGGTGTGGTGTGGTGTGGTGTGTGTGGTGTGGTGTGGGTGGGGGGTGTGGTGTGGGGGTGTGGGGGGTGTGGTGTGGTGTGGTGTGGGGGGGTGGGGGTGTGCTGTTTGTTGCAGGCGCGCACGTGGCTGTTCGTGTGTTGTGATATATTTGATTTGTGCATGCATGTATTACTCTTACACTGTTGCGTGTGTGATCACGTATGCTCATATTACCAATGGGGCATTCTCATATTACCAACAGTTGTTTTAATGAGCCATTTGAAAACAAAATTCTCCTCGTTCTCATAAAGAAATAACCTACGCATGTAGTAATGCACACAACAATAGTCTATCATAGTACGTTTCATGTCATAGTTTCCCAGACATATAACTAGTCACACGGCTCCAGAATATCAGTTTGAAAAAGTGGCTCATATTACCAGTGTGTAAATTATCAGCTCGGCTTTCTCCGTTAATTTGGTGTAGTCTACATTGTTTGCCCTCCAGAATATCGCACCACAACAGCAAATTCTTACTTTCATACTAAGTGAACAGTTTACCGAGCAGCAGGCTGCAAGTATCGGAAAACGTCATTTGTTGAAGTTGTTTAGGGCTCATGACACAGTTAACTTTCCCATTGGCCACCATGTTAGCGTTTTGTAGGATTATAAGGAAACCAGACGCAGCAAAATTCTAAAAATTATTGCCTGTTGTTATCATCATCTCAGTGACATGCTGGTCAAGTGTAGTCAAATTCCAATATTTCGTTCTCTCGTAAAGTGCCGCTATGTATGACACCCGTCACTATTTACAAATGAATGCAGGCAGTAATACAACAGAGGTGTCAACAAGCCAAATTACTGCCAGGTACCCATCCGCTTAATAAAATCAGCTAAAAATTCACCATTTCACTGTCAACAGCTTCCACAATCACACCTGGAAATCAGACTGCTCAAATGCACTTATGTCACAGCAGGTGAATGTTGAAAAAAATCAAAATAAAAAAATATATGGGACTATGTGTCATCCATGTGTAACCAAACAGGAAGTCTAACTGTGTCATGAGCCCAAATAGACATGGTGATTTTGGAGAAAAAATCTGAAATTAACATATTTGACAGGCACTCCTATATGAAACACTGCGCAGTAATTTTTTTTAGATTTCATCCACACATTTTATTTTTAGACACATTTAAACAATGCACCCTATTTCACCGAGCGCCACAACAGTGAGCAGGTGGCAGTTTCAAAATGCCTAATCTCTCACATCTACACACTACACAAACTTTCTTGTGTGCCATATATGAACACATTACCCAATTTTTCAGATAGCCCAGTATGTTTTTTTGTAAAATATCACATACAGGCTGTTGTCATTTTGCAGTTAGAGTTATGTTGATTGTTTTCCCTTGTCCCTATTAAAAGACTGTAAATATACATGATACATGACCTTAAAATGTGCATTATTCAAAGGCCAGACATCTTAATTAGTTCAATTCTAAAGAATTACACAATGCAATTAGTAGACATTCGATACACTGTGGCACTTGCCTGATTGAGCAGTGATCCAGTCAGTAGGCGGGGCCTGCTGTGAGATGGGCCTATTGGGTGATTCCCTGAAGTTGCACAGCCAAGGTGTCATTAGGAGTTAATCTTCGGGTCTTTCCATGTTTCTAATTAGCTGAAGTAAACAAAACATGATAGATTGGTCACCCTGCTGTACTGTGATTGGTCCATTTTGGGTATAGATTTTCAAACTTTCATTCCATGGACCATTGGCCGCTGGTCCACGCTATTGGGGACAGCTAAGGATATATTAAATTATCATACATCTTGTGACGTTATGATAAACGTAATGATAGACGTAACATTATGATCGGCTGCAAGGAACACTGAATTAGGCCGGTAACCTACAATATTTCCCCTCAAGTCTGTTTCCCGGCAGATGGCGCTGCGCCACTGAGGTCAGAAGGTCACTCCTGAAGTCCGATGAAATAGACATCACCGTTAAGAGTAGTTAAACAGATTTATTACAGGTACTTGTCTATAGGCTAAGCAAACCGCAACTTGGACGACGCACGAGGAGCGATGCCAAGCAGCCTGCCCTCTCCGCCAGGTGGCGTGGTTTATTTTTCTCTATGTTCGTTTGTTCAATTTTACACGATGTAGTCACTTAAATATTTTTGCGGCCGGCGATCTCTAGTAGATTGTCGGGGTACGGCAAGATTGCCCTCTGGTATGTCGACATCGGGGGTTCAACCGTAACGGGAGGTCCGTTTATATAGACCCGAGGGTGCGACGAGTGGCGGTGTGGTGGCCCCAGATTCGACCAGTCCAGGATTCGTCTAAACGCATATCGCGCATGTGCGCGCATGCGCAATGATCGCTTTTATCTATACTGACGCGCTCTGACGTAGTGGCAACGGCATACGTCACGCCCGGGCCGAGATTCGACTAAATAACACAACTCGTTCGAATGAGTGAAAATGATCACACAAGTTAATCCATTTTTTATTTAAGATGTGCGTGGTAACACTATTATTTCAATACTTGATGTATTACTAACGGAAACTACGTTCATAACAAAGGCGAATCCTGGACTGGTCGAATCTGGGACCACCACAGCGGTATTGCCGGTTCGCTCAACTTTCACGGTGGCGGCGACATCGGTCCTGCTCGTTGCCTTGAATGACTCATGGCTGTTGGTCCAAGGCGACTCGTGTGTTTTTTCGGCAGGAACGCGGTAGCATTCAGTCCGTTTCACTGTGCATGAAGTAGCCCTCAGATGGTTACCGACAAACATTTGGATGTTTATCCAAACGCCGTCTGTGTTTACAACCAAGTATCGGTGACGTGTCCGGCTCCGAGACTTGTTGCGGTCGGCGTAGATGTATACCAACTCGCCGACACCAATGGGTGGCTCGGCGACCACTAGGATTCTTGGGTAGCTAGTTCGCTTTGTGTGTGGTTCGTAGTCCTTTGTAAATGTTGTTCTATTATGAGCTTGTGATCGGACAATGGCATCTGTTAGTGTATCTGTCGCGCAGAGTCCACAGTTTGCGTGCAGACAAGCCCTGACCGCGCACGCGGAAATTGAGTTCTGCAGTAGCGACGTTTAGTGTGACGTGCGTTATGGCGCCGCCTTGTCGTTGTTGATGGGTGATTTTGCCTTCGAATTCCCGAACTGCTTTATCTTCCACTGTGTTTTTGTTTGTGTTTTTTGCACGTCCCAGTTCGGTGGACATGCGATATCGGGAGAGATGTTCGTCGTTGACAAATGAAGCGAATCCTGGTGCTGAATGACACCGAGCGGCCTCATTCCTACGCAAAGCGTTATCAATGCGTCCCGTAGAGTCTCACGGCGTTTGTTTTCGATAATGCACGTGACTGTGTACGACGTTACGCATTCGCGGGCTACCAAGATTAACTGTCGCGTCCGCTTGATGACGTCAGCGACTTCCGGGGGTCATTCGTAGACTGCGGTGTGACTGTGTGAGGGACGTTACGCAGTGACTACAGATATGAGACCCGTGAGTGACCGTCTCAATAGCCTTGTCGAGGTCGAGTGCATACACATATTGGTGCTTCACTTGTTTCAGTTGGTGGGTGGACGGGTGATCTAACTGGACATGTAGGGCAGTGGTCAAGTCGTTGAGAACAGGTCGGGGAACGACGATGGTCTCGTGCGTGACCGAACGGATCGATACGGCATACTACCAAGAGGCCATCCTGCGCGACGGTTGCAACATTGAGAAAGCGTTTAACATCTTTGGCGTTTGTTAGTTTTTTTGACGGTTGTGTTCCTTGCCGTAGATGTACATTTGTGCGACGCATGTCTGGACATTCGCTTTGGAAAGCGAGCCACGCTGACCTGCTGCTGAATGGAAGCGCATACTTCCCGGATGTTATATCTGCAGTGGTTATATGCTGCATGACGGAGTCTTCCATCCTTCTCATGAACGTGCAGATTTGACAATGCCGATCAGTGCACGTGGCTGCGTTACGACTTGTGAAGTCGGATATAACGTTAGCTGAACCAGACAAATGTCGGACTGATGCTGACGACGGACACGAATGTCGATACGCGTGGGCTGACGGAGAATTCGCCGCGAGACACCTTCTCGTATGCTTGTACGCATGGCTTGCTGTCAGGACCGAAGCCTTGTGATTTAACTGTACAATGTGCGGGCTGAAATGTATGATTCCGGTCGCAATAGACAGTGCTTCTATTTCACACGGTAACCATGTCACTCGTCGACCGCCTAGTTTGGCGCTGGAGAAACCGGCAAGTTTCGCTTGTCTTTCTGCATGGCACACATTGGGGCTGCTATGACACACTCTTTTACCGATCCATCAGTTACGATCCACAACTCATCTTCCGGTCGTTGTTGAGCTATTGTTCTGTTTGAGTGTAGTTTGTCCTGTGCGCGTTTGAACGTTTCGCGTAGTGTGTCTGTCCACTCTACGCGATCGTTAGACTGACGGCCGGCTGTCGAGCCATCCAGTGGAGCAAGTAGAGACGAACAATCTGGGACGACTGTCGCAGCTGGCCAAAGTGACAATTCGGTGATGGGGATATTTTCGGGGCGAACGAACACTTCCACAGATTCCAGTTCGTCGAACTTGTTTTGTAGCTCGACAAGTTGGTTACGTGCATACTGCGGTAGGTGTCCTTTACGTTGCCGAGGTTCTACAGGCCTCAAGTTGACGGCGGCCTCGAAGGGACCGACGTTTCCATTGTACCCGCGGTAGTTCGGGTCGAACACATCGTCGTATTCTTGCACAATGGAGCGAAACGAAGATCTCTCATCGGCTGATAGCATACCGTCTGGGTCGATTTGAACTGATGAGGAGTGTCCAGCTGACCCGGCTTCGGCGGCGCGCGAACGTACGCTGTCGGAGACGGCAGGTCCGGTACGTCGGGTACAAACACCTCCCGAATTTGGCAGAAACGTTCGTTTCGCCTGAGGGTGCATACAGTATTTGTGACGTTGGCGATGCGGTGTAGCGCTAACATTTTTCCGGCGTTAGAAACGTTCCGGTTGACGTTTCTATATACGCATGCGCGATATATGTAAAATCATCAATGTACAGGGAAAGCACAACGCATTTTGTGGTATAAATATTACGGGTTGTTCGTTAGGATGTGTATAACATCTCAGCAAAGTTATATAAATTAACACGAGGAAACAAGTTTTGAGCCATATTTTGATAGCAAGCGTAAATCACGTGACTCTAATGCGCCATAATCCGTGACAGTGATTTATTAAAAAAACGTAATCTTTTATTGCATTGAACGACATTTTAAGAAGCTCTTCACAGTAATCATCACAGGAGAGTTAACGAACAGCTCGTGGCATTTATACCGAAAATGCTTTGTTGTTTCGCTGGACATTGATGATTTTACATTTATTGCGCATGCGCAGAAACGTCAACCGGAACGTTTTTAACGCGACTGGAAAAATGTCAGCGCGGCAGCGGATCTTGCCAGCGATATTGTCGATGATTGTTGGTTGTGGCCACGCATCAGAGTCACTTGCGTATTTGCTGACTGGCGCATCAGTGCGTGGTTCGAGTGCGAATGTAGCATTGGAGCAACACACGCCTTTAGGTAAAGACACTTCAACAAACTCTCTAGGCCAGATTGTCGTGGTGGTTGGTGGGGTACAAAGAAATGTATCACTTCCCAAATTATCGATGATATATTAGTTGCTGAACGGAGTAATTATATCTACTTTTCATGTGTTATCGTTAATTTACCATAATATTCAATTACAAAGAGTCAAGTCATTACAAGTGATAACGTTCATTGACTCCGCCTTTTACGCAATGGGCTGGTTGCGTTGTCGAGACCTCCTACGGACACACGACGAACCACGTGCATCACCCAGCGAGCGCAGCTACTTCCGGAGCATTTGACACGCCTGTCCGCGGTGTGTTCATAACAACTCCGTTGTCACGTTTCACTTGACACCAGCGCCATTTAATCATGCCAAAGTTGTAGACGGCAGCACCGCATCCATGTCTTCCTTTGCTCTTGCAGCCATAAGACGTCCACACGGCGTAGTATGCGGAGTTCCAGTACCAGCATAGGCAACCACCGATGAATGAGTGTCTTCATCCACCTTTATTTGGTGTAAACCTCGCCCCTGGTGCATTTGTGGTGATGGTTGTGACGGTGGTACAAAGCTTTCTTCGGGTGGTCCTGTAGAAGGGCGTATTGCTGAAACACACGCAGTGTAGCAAACATTGCTGTAAATAAAACACGCTG
>JAODUO010003011.1:10000-19094 GCA_025642075.2 Ridgeia piscesae
CTCACCCATTACCGCCACAACTACATCCGCTCCTCACCCCCACGTTCCCTTTCTTTTATTATTATCTAGTATTTGGAACCTTCGCCCATTCTCTCTTCTCTGTGTGTCTCCCCCTACCTCCCTTTCTCGCTCTCTCTCTCTCTCTCTCTATCTCAGTTTCTCTCTTCCTACCTTTCCCCTTTTTGAATTATTTACATGTTTTATATATATATATATATATATATATATATATATATATATATATATATATATATATTTGTGTGTGTATGTGTATGTGTGTGTGTCGTTCTCTCTCTCTCGCATTCACCATCTCTCCTTTTTCATTCACCACCACCACCACCACTCACCACCCCACACTCACCACCACCCCTCACCACCACCACCACCACCCACCCACTCACTCGCCCCCCCCTCTCTCTCTCTCTCTCTCTCTCTCTCTCTCTCTCTCTCTGTCTCTCTCTCGCAATTTTTTTTCCCACCTAACTATTCCTCCATCACATCACCAACACTCTTTTCGCCCAACTGTTGACAAATTAATGTTGAACAACTACTACATACTGACCATTTAAACATTTACCTTCATACATAATAAGATTTCCGGGATTTGTTGCACATTCCAGTTGCATTGGTTGTATACCGATGTGTACACTTGTCCGCAGCGTGTCCCTGCAGTACCGCGTGTATCAGGTGTGACCGACATTGCATTGCATCTGACGGCCCGAGAAGACACACCGTGTGCGACCCGGAAACAGGAGCCGAAGTCTGCCAGCCGAGTAAGACTCTTGGTCGATATGATTTCTATACACATTACTCTTTCTACGCCACTTCAAAAGTCACTGCATTGGGATCCTGTCCGAGATAGTCTCATTGTCAAGATCTGTATAGCTACTTACCTAGCATGTTCGTGTAAGCAACAATAGCTTTTACAACCATTGCTTGCTCCTGTAAAAAAACGTATCCAGTTTCGATCATCTAGTTCTGATATATACATACAAAACACCCTCCATGTGGCGACATTGTTTTGTTTGGTTCAGCTGGCTGATCAATGTGTGAGTACGTGTGTGCCTGTGTGCCTGTGTATGTTGGGGGGCTGCGTGGTTGCGCGTGTATGCATGAAAACAAATATGGGTTAATGTGCAACGACAAGTTGATTTTACGGTTGAATTTTGCAGTGTGGGAAGGAGCCGATTGTGACATCTTCTCGGACAATGTTATCGGCAACAAATGCAACAATGGCACCTCGTGCGTGGATGGTCATCGAAAGTACACCTGCATCTGCGCGCAAGGATTCACGGATAACGTTTCACGTAATATTTGCACTCGTTTTAAATCCTTGTAAGTATGCATTCTATGTTAGCATAGAAGTCCTCATTTAAATATTGTGCAAGAAGTAGGAAATTGATTTTATTCGAGAATACCACAAAACAGATTTATCACGTTTACTCTTGAAATCTGTCCACAATCAGTTTTATCGCGGTTCAATGTCTTGGCTGGATATCAGGTTCTTCAATTGTTTTTCGAGAACATCGTTTTTTCCCTGACACCAGTGTGAAAGTACAAAAATGCAGCAACCACGAACAATAATAACGTATACTCTTTTATATATATATAAAAATAATATATTTTTTTAACACTGTAGCAAGTACATAGTTACTCAAGTCAAGGCAATTTTACCCGTCATATAACGGGATTTTACTTGTAAAATGTCTCGTTTTGTGTTGCACGGTAAAGCGATTATATTTTCCAACAAAGGTGATAAAACTGTATTTCGTTATCATCAAATGGTCAATGTAAAACACACACACACACACACACACACACACACACACACACACACACACACACACACACACACACACACACACACACACACACACACACACACACACACACACACACACACACACACACACTCACTCACTCACCACACATATACACACACGCACATACGCACGCACGCACGTACGTACACACGCCCGCACACACGCACACTCGCATGCACGCACACGCGCACGCGCGCACGCGCGCACACACTCACACACGCGCATACGCGCACACGCGCACACCCACACGCGCACACGCGCACACGCGCACACGCGCACACGCGCACACGCGCACACGCGCACACGCGCACACTCGCACACGCGCACACGCGCACACGCGCACACTCCTCTCCTCTCCCTCCCCTCTCTGCTCTGCTCTGCTCTGCTCTGCTCTGCTCTGCTCTGCTCTGCTCTGCTCTGCTCTGCTCTGCTCTGCTCTGCTCTGCTCTCGTCCCGTCCCGTCCCGTCCCGTCCCGTCCCGTCCCGTCCCGTCACGTCACGTCACGTCACGTCACGTCACGTCACGTCACGTCACGTCACGTCACGTCACGTCCCGTCCCGTCCCGTCCCGTCCCGTCCCGTCCCGTCCCGTCCCGTCCCGTCTCGTCTCGTCTCGTCTCGTCTCGTCTCATCTTATATCACCTCACCTCTTCATTTCACATCTCGTTTTGTCTCTTCTATTCTTCTTTCCTCTCCTGTCCAGTTATATCCTGTCCTCTCCTATTATCTCCTCTCCTATTCATTTTTTTCTCTCCTCTCTTCTCTTCTTTCCTCTTCTATCCTCATTTGTTCTGTGGTTTTGTGCATTTCCATGGAGAATTACCATTGATACTTGTCTTTGCAGATCGCTCGACGGCCAGCGTATTCCGTGATTCCGAAAGGCGACCACGAAGGACGTGATCTTCCACAACCTGCCCCTCACGCTCAGGATGGCATAGCTTCCAGTGACGACTCGACCACAATGTCACTCGTAAGTGTCACGTCTTTGAAACAGATTAACAGTGTCATAGTAACGTTTTTAGCAACACGTCTAGAATATGTATCGTCACAAACGGGCGGAATCAAATTGTAGGTACATTATATATACATCAATAGTAATTGCAACAGGAGCACAGACGAAATATGTTGACAACATTGCAGAATATCTAGCAACGTTAATATGTAAAAAAAATTACGGATCTCGTCCCATTAACAACACATTTAGCATGCCACATGGCTCATTGTAGGCGTCAAAACCCTTCAGCAGCTACATGAGACACCCACCTGCACTTGCAAGTTTTGAATTAACATTCCATCTTGATACGGAACACGTGGTTTTATCGCGGGCAGCTCGTTCCTCTTCACGGACGCGCCACATTATATGTGCTCAACACTGCTTGGATTTATTTGTAATTGACTTGATGAAATATGGGCAACCAGGTGAGGTTTATATAGTTAGTTGTTTTTCCCTGGTGCTGTCATTGCAGAACGACCGAAGCACAAAAGGCAGCAGTTCGTGGCCACAGATCGTTGGAGTTGTGGTGGCCTTACTGGTGTTTACAGTCTAGTAACGGAGAGCTACCACCTCCAGTGAGAGAGGGACACCACCATCCTTCACTAACGGAGAGCTACCACCGTCCAGTGAGAGAGGACACCACCATCCTTTAACGGAAGCTACCACCGTCCCGTGAGAGAGGGACACCACCATCCTTCACTAACGGAGAGCTACCACCGTCCAGTGAGAGAGGGACACCACCATCCTTCACTAACGGAGAGCTACCACCGTCCAGTGAGAGAGGGACACCACCATCCTTCACTAACGGAGAGCTACCACCGTCCAGTGAGAGAGGGACACCACCATCCTTCACTAACGGAGAGCTACCACCGTCCAATGAGAGAGGGACACCACCACCCTTCACTAACGGAGAGCTACCACCGTCCAGTGAGAGAGGGACACCACCATCCTTCACTAACGGACAGCTACCACCGTCCAGTGAGAGAGGGACACCACCATCCTTCACTAACGGACAGCTACCACCGTCCAGTGAGAGAGGGACACCACCATCCTTCACTAACGGAAGACTACCATCATCCTCTAACTATCACCATCCGGTGATGAAAGCTAACACCTACAAGGAAGAGTTACCACCATCCAGTATGGCAGGGATACTATCAACCAGTTACGAAGGCTAGCATACGCTTCAGTCAATAAACAAAATACCATAGTGCAGACTGGGAGCAGACGTTTTACTTTAAGCCTGGTGTAAGACGTTTTATATTATATACGCAATACCTATTCGTATACAACTTACCTGTCTGTTGCAACGGAAGGCCGTACGAAGGTATTCGTGACTGTGTTTGTTTCCTTGGTGCTACTCACCGTTGCCACAGCTTTGCTTTCACGCTCAGCAGTTACGCTATGTTAGGACCTAGTATGTGTCTATGCCGTGCATAGGTCTCCGCATTTGAGGTGCATGTTGACGTGGGGAATGCCCGCTATGTATAAGAAATTGCTTTCGTTTCTTTTTTTCGTTCGACTCGAATCGATTCGCCATTTTTTACAAGTTTTATCTGCATAATAGCTGTGGTTATAGTAATGTGGAATACATTTATGTTCCACAAAGGAGGGAGGGAGAGAATGAATTGGAGGGAAGGAGGGTGAGGGAGGACGGGAGGGAGGGAGCGAAACAGAGAGGCAGGGAGAGAGGAAGGCTGGGAGGCAGTGACGCAGTGACGCAGGAAGGCAGATATGCATGGAGACAGGGAGACAGGGAGGTTGAGAGGCATTTCTGCAAAAAGGAATGGAGCCATGGAGGCAGGGAGGCTGAGAGGCAGGGAGGCAGGTAGGCAGGGAGACAGGGAGGCTGAGAGGCATGGATGCTGAGAGGCAGGGTAGCAGGGATGCTGAGAGGCAGAGAGGCCGGGAGGCAGGGAGGCCGGAGACAGGGAGACAGGCAGGGAGTGAGGGAAATATGAGAGATCCAGAGGATGGATTAGTACTTGACAGTGACCACACGTCAATATCCGATTTGTCTTTAACCAGACTCTAAGCTGATACCAGTTTATACTGATCTCCAGACTGTCTTATGTTGAGTTTGTCAAACGTCGTCACAAACTCATTGCAGTCAGTAGCATTGTGTCATCTGAGGGCAAAATATGCAGTTTTACTATGGACCTCCCGGCTTAAGTTAACACACACATCAGATTATGCCCATTGAGGAGAAGGGAGGGAAGAAGGGAGGAATATTTTCAAATGCTAATTGGTCATTTTATTCGTTTTGCCCGGTACCCAGCTTCCCATCAAACGGGCCACAATCAGCAGTTGTTTAACTTAACAGTTAATGTTAGTAATAAATCGCTATATATTCAATATTTAGATGTATACGTTGTCTTTATAACAGGTACTCTGATGTTTTTCAAACAATACGTCTTATTTCACAACTAATGATGTATTACGTTTCGTCAACCATCGCTTCACCAAAATGGACGCATCACAAGGGTTCTACCAAATTCAGCTAGACGAAGAGAGTACACAGCTATGTACAGTCGCTACGCCTTTCGGCCGATACTCCTTCAAAAGACTTCCATATGAGATTAACTGCGCACCAGAAATATTCCATGCCAAGATTCAACAACTGTTCGAGCGCGAGACAGGAGTCAAAGTCTTCATGGATGACATAGTCGTCTGGGGACGAACAAGAGAAGAGCACGATGCTCGACTGAAGACGGTGTTGGCCACCGTCAGACGCTCTGGACTCAAACTGAACGAGAAAAAGTGCGTATTTGATGTCACAGAATTGACGTACTTAGGAGAAAAGCTAACACACCAGGGAATCAAGCCAGATCCGTTGAAAGTTGCTGGAATTTGCAACATGCCAGTACCCACGACCAAAGAGGAAGTACAGAGAGCACTTGGCATGGTAAACTACATGGCCAAGTTTGTGCCGAACTTGACGGTAAAGACAACAGCCATGAGACAACTGCTACTCGAGAAGAACGACTGGCAGTGGGAAGCCGAACAGGCAAAGGAATGGCAAGACATAAAAGACTTCTTCACGACGGAACCAGCTTCTGGCAGCGGCGTCATAAGACAGAATACAGTTAGTCAGTGTTGTAAATCAAACACAAAATACTCCGCCTGCCACAAACCATTTCAAAATCGCATAATCACGAGGCCCCCTGGTCATTCACAAGTGCATCATGTTAGGGTGTTACTTATCGACGCACAACTTCATTACGGTAAAATGGATAACCATCCGTAGCCGCCAACATTTGCTAGGGTTGGGAATTTCAATAACATGATAAGATATCAGGGCATGTGCTTTACCTTCATTCGTTTGGACATCCCGTTCACTTGTACTATAATGACCCTCGAAGGGCATTAGCACTGCAAGTAAGTAAGTAAATAAATAAGTAAGAAGCAAGCAAGTAAGTGAGTAAATAAGTAAGTGTCTGCGTTTCATGATCCACATCCATACGATACAATATATCATTGCAATTTAATGAACTAAACATTATGGTAGAAGATATTGACCCTCACATAATAGGTATAACTGAATCTTGGGCCACACCTGATATATCAGATGCTGAATTAGGAATGAAAGGGTATGTAATGTTTAGGAAAGATAGATTAGGAAGAAGGGGAGGCGGAGTTATTTTATATATTAAAGAATCCATCCAAGCTTATGAAATAAAATTAGTAAAAGAGGCAGAATGTGAAGATGCTGTCTGGTGTAACATAGTTACAGGAAAGTCAACATTAACTGTTGGGTTAGTGTATCGGAGTCCAAACATAAGCATGGAAGAGAATGAAAAAATACATAACGCTATCAAAGAAGTGAGTAAACGGGACTGTATTATTATGGGGGATTTTAACCATGGGCATATACAGTGGACATCTCTACAGAGTACCGGGAGAGAGGATCAAGAGTTTTTAAATTTAGTACAAGATAGTTTCCTTTCTCAACATGTGTTAGAAGCAACCAGGGGCGAGAACGTGTTAGACATAGTATTGAGCTCACAGAAGGAATTTGTTGATAATGTCAAGATATGTGAGCCACTGGGGTGTAGTGATCACAACCAGATACATTTTATCATCAAAGTAAAGGGAGAACGGAATAGAAAAATAAGGTACAGGAAAACTTTTCACAAAGGAAGATATAAGGACATGAGGGAATATTTAGCAAAGATAGACTGGAATAACACACTGAAGAATAAGACAGCAACAGAATGCTGGAATATTTTAAAGAGTGAAATTGACTGCGTCGTTGACAAATTTGTCCCCTTGAAAAAACAGGGGAAACGGTCAAAGAAGAAACACTTATCGAAGGAAGCCATTAGAAAAATCAAGTACAAGCAAATGATGTGGAAGACATATAGACATACCGGAAGTGAAGAAGACTATAGCATTTATAAAGAAGCACTTAATCAAGCTACAGCTGAAATTAGAAATTCAAAGAGAAGCTACGAACAAAAAATAGCTTTTAATATAAAACATGACAGCAAGAGTTTTTATGCGTATGTTCGAAGTAAACAGAAAGTTCAGGATAAGGTCGGTCCTCTAGAAGGTAGTGATGGAAACATAATAACAGAGGGATTCTTAATGGCAGAAAACCTAAATGAGTACTTTAGTTCGGTGTTTACCAGGGAAGATATTAGTATATTACCAGTACTTGAGACTAAGTTCGAAGGGAGAGAGTTTGACTATTTAGGACAACTAATTGTAACCCAACAATGGTAGCTATGAAAATAAGAGATATGAAGGATAATAAATCACCTGGAGTGGATGGGATTCCTCCCAAATTACTATTGGAAATTGTAGAACAAATCAGCATACCGCTTGCAACAGTGTTCAATTTGTCATTAGAGGAGGGAATAGTTCCGTTAGAATGGAAAGAAGCAAACATTATACCATTATTTAAAAAGGTTCGAGAAACAAGTCAGAGAACTATAGACCAGTGAGTTTAACATCGGTGATTTGCAAACTATTAGAAAGACTAATTAAAGATCACCTGGTTGATTTTCTTGTTAAAAATAAATTGATAAACCCATCTCAACATGGGTTTTTAAAAGCGAGGTCATGCTTAACAAATATGTTATGTTTTTTGGAAGATGTCACAAAGTGGCTAGATGAGGGATCACCAGTAGATATAATCTACTTAGGTTTTAAAAAAGCCTTTGACAAAGTGCCACACCAAAGACTACTACTTAAACTAAAGGCCCATGGCATAGGAAATGGAATGATCAACTGGATAGAAAAATGGCTTATTGGTAGAAGACAAAGAGTAGTAGTTGATGGGGAGGTTTCAAACTGGAAACCGGTTTTGAGTGGAGTACCACAGGGATCAGTACTGGGACCTATTTTATTCTTAATATATATCAATGATTTGGATGATGACATAACAAGCAAAGTGTTGAAGTTTGCGGACGACACAAGAGTGTTTAGGAAAATTAAAAGTGATGCAGATAGACAGCATTTACAAGATAATCTTAATAAGTTGATAGAATGGTCTGAGAAGTGGCAAATGCTGTTTAATTTTGGAAAGTGTAAGTGCCTTCACACAGGACATGGGAATGAAGATGCACAATATACAATGGGTGATACTGTACTAAATACTACCTTAAAGGAAAAGGACTCAGGGATAACTATTAGTGCTGACATGAAGGTATCAGAGCAGTGTGGAATTGCAGCAGCGAAGGGAAACCAAATTCTAGGATTAATTAGGCGAAATATAGTGTACAAAGAAAAAGAACTAATAATACCGCTGTATAAAACAATAGTTAGGCCTCACTTAGAATATTGTATACAAGCATGGAGGCCATATCGCAAGAAGAATATTGATATGCTAGAAAGAGTACAAAGGAGAGCAACCAAAATGATACACAAACTCAGGAATATTAGTTATGAAATGCGTCTAAAAGAATGTGGCTTAACAACACTAGAAACCAGAAGATTGAGAGGAGATCAGATTGAGGTGTTTAAAATATTGAATGGATATGAAAATATTGACAGAAATATTTTTTCACAGTCAAGGAAGAGAGAAGGACTAGAGGACATGGAGTTACATTAGCAAAGAAGCAGTGTAGACTAGATATTAGACAATTTTCATTTTCACAAAGAACAGTAAACGAATGGAACAGATTATCAGCTGATTGTGTAGGTGCTAGCAGTGTTAATATATTTAAAAATAAAATCGACATATACCTAAGAAGGGCGGGGTATACTTAGATAGATAGGTTGGACTCTCGATAAGCCAAATGGCTTCCTAGTCCACCTGCCATCTAGAGTTGAA
>JAODUO010003012.1:0-17182 GCA_025642075.2 Ridgeia piscesae
GGGCAGAACGTATTTATATGCTATTTTCTGCCTTGTGCTATATTTATGCGTCATGGGTGACAATTCAAATACGTCATTAAATAAGGTAGGTAACATAGCCTTATTATGCTTGAACATTAATATACAGCATATATATTTGTTTATCTGATAGATATTAATTATCTGCAATGATGAAAATAAAGGCTCTGTGTGGTCAAACAATCCTACAGCATGAGACCATACATAATACAATGTCACATGTTAATATAGAACAAAGTCGTGTTGGCAGAAAAAAACATCCGATTCCCAACATAGAGGACTTGTACGCCAAATTGACAGGCGGCAAGCTGTATTCCAGAATCGACCTGAGAAATGCCTATTAACAAATCTTGATATCCGAGGAGTCGCAGAAGCTGACAACTGATTACCTCGAGAGGTGGTTTGTTTTGCTCCACCAGCCTGTGTCAAGGCTGGAATCTTCCAACGCCTTATGGAGCAACTGCTCCAAGGAATTCCGATGAAAGCTGTCTATCTGGATGACATCGTGTGCACGGACCGTACTGAGGAGTCGCGGGCCAACCTGATCTCAGTCCTGGAGCGACTACAGACAGCAGGTCTGAGATTGAAGCTCGACAAATGCGAGTCTCTGCAACCTTCCTGCATCTACCTGGGTCATCGCCTAGATGCAGAAGGAATTCATCCTACCAATGAGAAGGTGCGCGTGATTGCTGATGCACCAGTGCCACGAGACCAGTGTGAGGTGAATGGTATGCTACTACCACAAGTTCCTTCACAATCTCAGCGCTAAGCTGGTCCCTCTGCATAATCTCCTACAGAAGGACGTCGCCTGGTCTTGAGGCCCAGCTCAGCAAGCTGCGTACGAAGAGTCAACGAGGCTGCTTCAGTCAACAACGTACTAGTTCATTACGACCCGTCGATGCCTCTCTTACTCATGTACGACTCATCCGCCTACAGAATAGGTGCCGTGCTTTCTCACAGGATGCCAGACGGTACTGACAGATCGATAGCATATGCGTCAAGGTAGCTATCGAAAGCCGAGAAAGTCTCGCACTAATTTACGAAGTGACCAAATTCCATAAATACATGTACGGCAGAATCTTCACCGTAATCACTGATCATGGACCGTTGTTGGGACTGTTAGGAGAAGACCAAGCAATTTCAGCCATGACAAGTGCTCGGATTCCGAGATGGGCGCTCACCCTAGCCAACTACCAATAGTAGTTTAGCATAGTGCGCCTGCGCAGTGGATAGAGCAAGCCACGAGCAGCCATCGTAAATGTACCGCTGAATTTTAATAAAGCTTCGTAGTTCTATATTGACTTCAAAATGTTGTAATACACGACATTAAATGGCGACGAGGATCTAGAACCACCGAAGAGCACACAGGACAAACAGCGAGGCTGGTAGCACCGCGAATTCCGTGCAGTGAGAGTGGAGCGGAATCGGCTTGCCTGGGGAACGGGAACGGCGAGCATGCAAACGGCTGGATCAAGAGATGTGGCGACTACAAGCTGACTGTCAACAAAGTCGTGTTGGCAAAATGAGAAGGTGCGCGTGATTGCTGATGCACCAGTGCCATGAGACCAGAGTGAGGTGAAGTTCCTTCACAATCTCAGTGCTAAGCTGGCCCGATAAGATGGTACATTAATGAACAACTCACAGTGTGAAACCCAAATCACGCCTAAAACAATTGATCAATCAGTGCATTTCCTCAAATTTCATGTGCTCTTAGTAAACAAGTACAAATAATGCAATCTAAAAAAATTTGTTTTAAAAGGAAAAAGGGGATAAAATGCATGTCTATTCATTTTTTAAATTTTCCCGTCTTTTTCTTCCAATCGGTCCCAAGCCCGGCTGAAAAAAGAGGAGGGTTGGGCAAAGGGCTAACAACCCTTTCCCGTAAAAAACAGATTGTTGAAAACATCGACCAAAGGAACTCTACTGAACTTGGGAGGGGGGGGCCCCCTTGGGGAGAGATGACGCCATAAAAATTAAAAAGCCGTAAAAAAGCTACATCGCCGTACCCTTCTTGTCTTCCCGAAAATACCCAAAAATCGGAACATTGAACGTAAGAACCATGTTTAACAAGAACAAGATTTAACAAGATTGCCACCTAGAGATTCAACTCTAGATGGCAGGTGGACTAGGAAGCCATTTGGCTTATCTAGAGTCCAACCTATCTATCTAAGTATACCCCGCCCTTCTTAGGTATATGTCGATTTTATTTTTAAATATATTAACACTACTAGCACATACACAATCAGCCGATAATCTGTTCCATTCGTTTACTGTTCTTTGTGAAAATGAAAATTTTCAATTTCTAGTCTACACTGCTTCTTTGCTAATGTAACTCCATGTCCTCTAGTCCTTCTCTCTTCCTTGACTGTAAAAAAAATATTTCGTCAATATTTTCATATCCATTCAATATTTTTTCTAGTGTTGTTAAATCACATTCTTTTAGACGCATTTCATAACTAATATTCCTGAGTTTTGGTATCATTTTGGTTGCTCTCCTTTGTTTTCTTTCTAGCATATCAATATCCTTCTTGCGATATGGCCTCCATCCCTTGTATACAATATTTTTTAAGTGAGGCCTAACTTTTGGGTTTTATACAGCGGTATTATTAGTTCTTTTTCTTTGTACACTATATTTCGCCTAATTAATCCAAGAATTTGGCCCCCTTTTCGCTGCTGCAATTCCACACTGCTCTGATACCTTCATGTCAGCATTAATATTTAAACCCCTAAGTCCTTTTCCTTTAAGGTAGTATTTAGTACAGTATCCCCCATTGTATATTGTGCATCTTCATTCCCATGTCCTGTGTGAAGGCACTTACACTTTCCAAAATTAAACAGCATTTGCCACTTCCCAGACCATTCTATCAACTTATTAAAATCATCTTGTAAATGCTGTCTATCTGCATCATTTTTAAATTTTTTCCTAAACACTTTTTGTCGTCCGCAAACTTCAACACCTTGCTTGTTATGTCATCATCCAAATCATTGATATTATTAAGAATAAAATAGGCCCCAGTACTGATCCCTGCGGTACCCCAACCAAAACCGTTTCCAGTTTGAAACCCCCCCATCAACTACTACTCTTTGTTTTCTATCAATAAGCCATTTTTCTATCCAGTTGATCATTCCATTTCCTATGCCATGGGCCTTTAGTTTAAGTAGTAGTCTTTGGTGTGGCACTTTGTCAAAGGTTTTTTTAAAATCTAAGTAGATTATATCTACTGGTGATCCCTCATCTAGCCACTTTGTGACATTTTCCCAAAAAAAACATAACATATTTTTTTAAGCATGACCTCGTTTTTAAAAAAACCCATGTTGAGATGGGTTTATCAATTTATTTTTAAAAAGGGAAAATCAACCAGGTGATCTTTAATTAGTCTTTCTAATAGTTTGCAAATCACCGATGTTAAACTCACTGGTCTATAGTTCTCTGACTTTTTTCCTCGAACCTTTTTTAAATAATGGTATAATGTTTGCTTCTTTCCATTCTAACGGAACTATTCCCTCATCTAATGACAAATTGAACACTGTTGCAAGCGGTATGCTGATTTGTTCTAAATTTCCCCAATAGTAATTTGGGAGGAATCCCATCCACTCCAGGTGATTTATTATCCTTCATATCTCTTATTTTCATATCTACCATTGTTGGGGTTACAATTAGTTGTCCTATATAGTGAAACTCTCTCCCTTCGAACTTAGTCTCAAGTACTGGTAATATACTTTCTTCCCTGGTAAACACCGAACTAAAGTACTCATTTAGGTTTTCTGCCATTAAAAATCCCTCTGTTATTATGTTTCCATCACTACCTTCTAGAGGACCGACCTTATCCTGAACTTTCTGTTTACTTCAAACATACGCATAAAAACTCTTGCTGTCATGTTTTATATTAAAAGCTTTTTTTTTGTTCGTAGCTTCTCTTTGAATTTCTAATTTCACCCAAAAAGCTTGATTAAGTGCTTCTTTATAAATGCTATAGTCTTCTTCATTTCCCGGTATGTTTTTGTTTTTCCACATATTTGCTTGTACTTGTTTTTTCTAATGCTTCCTTCGATAAGTGTTTCTTTTTTGGGCCGTTTCCCCTTTTTTTTCAAGGGGACAAATTTGTCAACGACGCAGTCAATTTCTCTCTTTAAAATATTCCAGCATTCTGTTGCTGTCTTATTCTTCAGTGTGTTATTCCAGTCTATCTTTGCTAAATTTTTCCCTCATGTCCTTATATCTTCCTTTGTAAAAATTTTTCCTTTCCCTTTTTTTTTAAATTTTTTCCCCCTTTGGTTGTGATCACTACACCCCAGTGGCTCACATATCTTGACATTATCAACAAATTCCTTCTGTGAGCTCAATACTATGTCTAACACGTTCTCGCCCCTGGTTGTTTCCCTAAAAAGGGAAAAAACTATCTTTTTTCTAAATTTAAAAATTCTTGATCCTCTCTCCCGGTACTCTGTAGAGATGTCCACTGTATATGCCCATGGTTAAAATCCCCCATAATAATACAGCCCCGTTTACTCATTTCCCTTTATAGCTTTTATGTATTTTTTCATTCTTTTCCATGCTTATGTTTGGACTCCGATACACTAACCCAACAGTTAATGTTGACTTTCCTTTTAATTATGTTACACCAGACAGCTTCTTCACATTCTGCTTCTTTTTCTAATTTTATTTCATAAGCTTGGATGGATTCTTTTTTAAAATATAAAATAACTCCGCCTCCCCTTCTTCTTTAAACTATCTTTCCTAAACATTACATACCCTGTCATTCCCAATTCGGCATCTGATATATCGGGTTTTGGCCCAAGATTCAGTTATACCTATTATGTGAGGGTCAATATCTTCTACCATAATGTTTAGTTCATTTCTTTTGTTTACTATGCTCCTTGCATTTAAACAAACACATTTATAACCAAATTCCGTAGGGCTTTCCAGGCTGTTCTTTGCTGATGTCTTTTTGCTATCTTTATATATGCCTCTAGTATATAGGCAAACAAAGCAGCCCAAATAGCAAGGGAACGACGGGCCTACAACATCACAGTATTAGGGCTATGTGAAACGAGGTGGACACAGTCGGGGCAAGTCAGACTGAATACGGGAGAAATTATACTGTACTCGGGGCATGAAGAGGAAGACGCACATCACACAGAAGGCGTGGCCTTCATGTTGTCACATGAGGCACAGAATGCTCTCATTAGCTGGGAAGCGGCGGGACCAAGGATCATCTATGCCTCGTTCAAAACAAAGAAAGAAAACATCAAGCTCAACATCATTCAGTGCTACGCACCCACAAACGACAAGGATGAGGAAACAAAAGGGGGAAATTTTACAACAAACTGCAAACATTGTGTGACAAACTGAAGGAGAAGGACATGACAATACTCATGGGAGATTTGAACGCCAAAATCGGATCAGACAACAGCGGGTAGAAGAAGTCATGGGCAGACAGGGACTTGGCAACATGAATGAAAATGGCGAGATGTTGGCTGACTTTTGTGCATTTAACAACATGATCATCGGAGGCAGCGTGTTCCCGCATCGGAGGATTCACAAGGCAACCTGGGTATCACCAGACCACAGAACAGAAAATCAAATAGACCATATCTGCATAGGACGGAAGTTCAGAAGATCAATGCAGGATGTGAAAGTGCAGAGAGGGGCAGATGCAGCCTCAGACCACCATCTAGTGCTGGCCAGAATGAAGATGAAGCTAAAGAAGAGAGAAGTCAAGAAGAGCACCAGAACGCAGTACAATGTGGACTTCCTAAAGGACAGGCTGACAACAGAGACCTTCCGACTTACAGTCAGAAACAAATATGAAGCCCTACAAGATCTTCTTGACGAAGGAAACATGGAAAATAGACACACAATGGCAACAGATCAAGGAGATGTGGACCAGCACATGCAGCGAAGTTCTGGGACAGAAGAAATACCAACAAAAAGACTGGATTTCTGCAGACACTCTCAACAAAGTGCAAGTGAGGAAGGAAAAGAAAGGTGCAATTAACAACAGCCAAAAGAGAGCAGCAAAAGCAACAGCACAGGAAGAGTACACAGAGGCAAACAGAGCAGTCAAGAACAGCGTAAAAAAAGACAAGGCAAACTTCATTGAAGACCTAGCCAAGGAAGCAGAGGATGCATCAGCCCCAAAGGGAAAAATGAAACAACTGTATGAAATAACAAGAAAATTTGCAGGAAAGTACAAGCGTACAGACAGACCTATCAAAGATAAGAATGGCAATGTACTTACCAGTGATGAAGACCAGTTGAAGAGATGGAGGGAAAAATTTGAAGAACTGCTAAACCGGCCACCACCCCAGAACCCTCCAGACGTCACACCAGCTGAAGAAGTACTCCAGATAAACTGCGAAAGACCCAAATAAGGCAGAGATTGGAAAGCCATCCATCACATAAAAAGGGAAAGCTTCAGGCCCAGACAAAATTCCTGCCGAGGCAATCAAGGCTGACATAGAGACCTCCACAGAGATACTGCATGATCTATTGGGGAAGATATGGGAGCAAGAAGAAATACCAACTGAATGGAAAGAAGGGTACCTCGTGAAGCTCCCAAAGAAAGGAGATATGCAAGATTGTAATAACTACAGAGGGATAATGCTCCTATCAGTACCCGGAAAGGTCCTCAACAGAGTCATCTTGGACAGACTGAAGACAGGGGTGGATGCCAAGCTCAGAGACCACCAAGCTGGCTTCCGCAAAGACAGATCATGCACCGACCAAATAGCAACACTGCGAATCATTGTAGAACAATCCATGGAATGGGATCATCCCTGTACATAAACTTTTAGACTACGAGAAGGCATTTGATAGCCTCGACAGAGATACACTTGGAAGCTTCTACAGCACTACGGGATACCGAATAAACTTATATCTCTGATAAGAAATAGTTACGAGGATATGGCATGCAGGGTCATTCATGCAGGACAACTTACAGACTCCTTCAGGGGAAGACAGGAGTGAGGCAAGGATGTCTTCTGTCACCATTCTTATTCCTGCTCGCCATAGACTGGATCATGAAAAAGACTACAAAATATAGAAGAAATGGGATCCAGTGGACACCTTGGAGCCAGTTGGAGGACCTGGACTTTGCGGATGACCTCGCTCTCCTCTCACACAGCCATCAACAAATGCAGGGGAAAAAAAAGAGCTGCTAAACACAGTGTCAACACAGCTAGGACTCAACATCAACAGAAGCAAGACAAGGATTATGAAAGCCAAAACAAAGAACAACAACCCCATTACAATGAACGGAGAGCCACTGGAAGAGACAGACTCATTCACATACCTGGCCAGTACAATCAACAAACATGGAGGCACAGCAGAAGACGTCAAAGCAAGGATACAGAAAGCAAGAGTTGCATTCATCATGTTGAGAAAAATTTGGAGAGCAAAACAAATCAAAACTAACACCAAACTGAGAATATTCAATTCAAATGTCAAGGGCAGTTTTACTCTATGGATCGGAGACATGGCGAAGTACACAGAAAACACTAAAAGAATACAGACCTTCATCAACAAATGCCTGCGTAGAATCCTACACCTGAAGTGGACAGACAAATATCCAACACTACACTCTGGAAAATGACCAAGCAACACCCATAGAAAATGAAAAAAAGAAGAGAAAAGGAGGTGGATAGGAAAACACCCGGGAAAACCCCCAAACCCCTACCCGTAAGCCATCACATGGAACCCCCAGGGAAGAGACGAAGAGGTAGGCCATGAAACACCTGGCAAAGAGACACGGAAAAAGAAACGAAGGAGATGGGATACACCAGGAGAGAAATGGAGAAGATGGCCACGGACAGAAAACGGTGGCGTTCCTTGGGGCCTA
The DNA here is from genome assembly GCA_025642075.2 of Ridgeia piscesae. Taxonomy (NCBI): domain Eukaryota; kingdom Metazoa; phylum Annelida; class Polychaeta; order Sabellida; family Siboglinidae; genus Ridgeia; species Ridgeia piscesae. Next base: position 7,860 of record JAODUO010003012.1, read on the forward strand.
TGCTCCCAGCGGAAAACCTTTTGTTTATTTGATTATTTTTGTCTTGATGACAGTCCATGGGTACTGTACTGATGGATTCCTTCTCATAAACTCCTCGATCTCTTTCTTACCTGTGGACAGAAATGTTTGTGAAATAACTGACCAGAAAAAAACTACCACCTACCATTCTAAAAACAAATCAATACATCATTCATCAACAGCCCCTTATCATCCAGACACAGAGGTGGTAGGAAAATAATGACATAATTTTCCACCAGTCTTACTGGGAAAATATAATTGTGTTTCTCACTGAAAGGCCAGCATTTGTTTAATTAATTTTCTATGGCAATACATCAATTACTCTATTTTACAAATTAAAAAACGTGTCCCCTGCATACATGTAATATAACTAACCAGGCAATCTCGCTTCATCTTTTTCTCCAAAGTAATCAGGGCCAGCATGGTTCTTTGGCATTCCTTTTGGTATATGCTCGTTCCTTAACGGCAAGGGAAAACAACATATGTTATTTGAGAGAACAAATTGACAAAAATGTAAATAAAGGGTACACAATGCAGTAAAACCCATTCTATCCCCTTATGATGGTTTCATATTTTTTACCTTTGGATAGTATCAAACTTTTTTTTTAACAAGTTATACAACCCGCAAAACCAAATATAATAACCTCTCTAATTTATATACATATTAATAGTCAATTGATGACATCAGATTAAGAAACTGTGTCTGTATGTTTTTCTTCTAGAACACTTTAAAAAACCCCTTTTATTTTTTACCCCCGGCCTACAAATTGGTTAACATTTAAGTCTTTGACATTAAATAACTTGCAATTTCAGAAATTCCCACTGGTTAACTACTGACTCTTTATGGCCTTATTTGCTAGTCATTCATTTCTTGCAAGCAAGTACAGTCCACAGCTCACACATCATATTAGCATAAAAGCAAGTATTCAAATAGCACATTTTAAAACACCGCAACAAAAAATGTAAAAAAGAAAATCATTTTTTTTTAAAACTTTTTGCAAACTTTATATCAAGTGATATTTCTAGTGTAAGAACTTATAATATATAGAATAATAAGTGAATAAAATAAGTGTTCAACTGGTGAGCATTTTCGACTCTTCAAAAAAACACGTGCACTTGGATTTCTGCAAGGTGCACCACATTACTTAGTACGCCAGCCTTCTTCGAAAGATTAATCTTAAGGTTTCTTTTCATATACAACATCATATATTATAAAGGGAAAGTTTAAAATGAAAGGCCCAAAATATGTTGAAAAAAATAGCACGTAATGTTTTATCCTACACAAACTAAATAATGGTTTCAAATCACCAATCTAAAAACTATTCTATGGCTATCACACTGCTTTAAATTTACTACATTTAAATTTTAGTTCACTCTATGATGGGCAAATTCTACAGTACAAATGTAAGCAAACTAAAACATACTATAAAAATTATTATTCGGATAATCAAATACTGTCCATTTTTTTATATTACCTACAAATTAGCCATACACACCCTTATGGATGTGTCGACTCGACGGATAAATTGGTCTAACATAAATATATTTATGGGGCTACTAACCAGCCCGCAAAGCGACCAACTGAATCAAAACATGCCGATTTTCCCAAAATAAGAAAACTCTTTTGTAAAGTATACCGATATTCAAGATATGTTAAAATATGAAATTTCCCCACTTAAATTAATTTTTTAAACAAAAAAAATTTGGAGATAATTTACAACATATACCTTTTTAAAAGACTAAGAGACGATGTCGATGTGCGCAAAATTTTGGCCCGGGGCAAATTAATGCATTTAAAAACATGATAAATATAATTTAGTTGTACAAATATTCTTTGTTAGGTAAATTCACCAATATAACCGTATAATAACGTGGCAACTAAATTGTAATGATCACGCTCAGATTCAGTATTTTTTTAGACCTCAAAGTCAAACGAGTATCTTCGATCGGCCGTTTTACTTTCACGTTTTCTGCTATTCTAACGTAGACTTCATCAACATCAGGGCTTAAAACCAAAATAAAAGGCTTTTGAAATATTTCCATTGAAAAAACCCAATTCCGGGTAGTTCGTTTAAACCAAATTTCGGGTGGTCGATAAGGAACAGTGGAAATTTTTTTAAATTTTTAAATAAATCATTTTTTTCCTTCCAAATTTTTTTTTTCCCGAATTTAAGATTTTTTTCAAAAAACACTTTCATCTTCGATATTTTATTTTTTTGCTCGCACAAAAAAGAAAGCGCAAAATTTGTTCTAAAAATATAAAATTATACCTCCCCAATTAAACTTTTCCTTCAAAAAAAAATACTTAATGTATGTGACTAGTCAAAACATCATTAAAAACCCTAGAGTTTGTGTGGGAATGAAAAAACATTGCCTGTACACGTAGGGGGCCAGGTAATGTAAATGTACATGCGGTATTTTTTGGTATCGAATTCAGGCAATGGGGTATGTATTAATATATATATATATATATATATATATATATATATATATATATATATATATATATATATATAAAAAACCGACCATTTTGGACCAATCTTCCGACTATTTTGGACCATATTGACATTTTGGACCCGGTGCCCGGGTCCAAAAAAGTCAAAGCCTTTCATAATTAGGAAACACATTTTTAGTGTGTTTTAATCATATGTATACGTAGCATACTTCTTCGTAATGTTGAAAATAAGTCGTTTGACTAAAAACGTTGTTTATTTTGACAGTATTGCAGGGTTAAATATTTTCGTTTTTTTGCATCCCAACCATTTTGGACCCGGTCTAAAACACCTCCAATTGCATTGTTTTGGCATATATGTTGATCCCAACTTTTGCATGAAGTATCTTGTAGTAACTGTCTATGTAGTGTTCAAGTTTAATAGTATTCCACGAAGAAATAAAAAAAATAGCAATATGATATAAAATATATTTTCTCCATCGGCATCGGTTGTACGTGACCTTGACCCTGGGGCGGAGTTTCTCGCCACACGAGCGTTATCATGGTGCGAATTTGTTTGTGTTTCCGAAGAGCGGCGATTTCTTGATAAATATTTCAGCATTAGGGTCAGGTATAACCCTCTAAAATATGATTTCTTTATTAAAAATAAGAAAGCTTGGTTTTTAGTTGTTATTGTTTGTACAGCGAGCTAGGCAGAGCGCGTGAATGAGCTAATCAGAGTCGAGCTTATATCGAGGCTTCGCTTTGGATTACTTCCTTCGCTGGCAACTCGCTGTAAACAGAACATTTATTTTGTTCTGTTCGTTTTTTACTTTAAGTATAAGATACAGTGATGATTTAGTTAATTATCATACATGGGATTGACAAGCATATTCAGGTATGTATAGGAATTCCTTATATACTAAAAAATATGTTGAATAAATGGTGTAAACAGACAGACGATTTTAAAACGTGAAGTTGTAGTATTTGTCTGTACTGGGACCGAGTTGATATTGACTTGTTATTGCTTGCTGTTGACACTGCAAATGACACTGCCAGTCCCTTACGTAGTCATGTTTAACGTAAAATATTATCTTTATGGGTTTCTACTTTAATGTCATTTAAAATAGAGCCCATATTAAATCGCATTGTCATTCTCTAATAATGTAGCCCAAACCTGGACTATATAAAATTAAAATGTTGTACTTATCTTGTGCTTTTCAAAATGTTTTCTAAATAGCTAGAAACCCATATAATATAATATATATATTAATTTATCCCATTTTTTTTAAATAGATTTCAGGTACAGATGTCATCAAAAGAGAGGAGTGGTCCCCCCCAAAAAATATTTCATGGCAATCGATATACAGGATCAATGGCCACCTGAACTGCAGTCGCAAACAACACTGCCATGGAGCTCTTCAGCTCAGAACCCCGGGTGTTCTACAGCCTGAACAAGCCGTTGGTGATGAGCCACTGAGTGGATATCGGTTATTTGACATTCGACCACTGGTGAAGTTTGTCGAACAGTTTCCGTGTTCCACATGTCAGCACAGTGTGTATGATGTAACAGAGTTTGGCACAGGCCTTGCAACTACAGTACTTTTTTACATGCAGGGCATGCATGTGGTGCTATCATAAAGTTGAAAAACAATTATGGTGAAAACATTAACTTGCATCTCAAGCAGGGTGCTGCAATGAAAGCAGGTTTCTGTGGCATTGACTACAAAGGATTGATGTCAGCTGAAAAGCAAGTAACAGAAGCAGCCAAGACAGGTAGAAAGAGGAGGCAGGTTGTGCAGGCTGGTACAAGCACTAGCTGATGGTAGCTGTGAAACTGGAGCTTTCTAAGTGAAATAGCCTTGTCAGTAGATATGTAGTAAAAGAAGTACCAAGGATTTAAACACTGTTTTCTACATTTTTTAGCCATGCATGTCAACATATGACAAGATATCTAGAAAGGTTGTTGACTGATGTTGATGAAAATTGGCATAGTGTTGAAGCTACATAATATAATTTTTTTTTAAAAATATTTGTCTGATCTTGTTTCTTTTAGTTCAGATTAAAGTATAATGTATTGACATAATACTATCAAAATATCAACTTATTGTGTTTTTAAATACAAAAAATTGTGTTATTGTGTTTTAAAACACAACAAATTGTGTTTTAAAATAAAAAATAGTTATATTTATCTTTGGTGGCCATTTTTTTGGTCATGTGACTTGTCATAATTGGGTTGTTCTATTTTTTGCTTCCGATATATCATTATGCTTCTTTGTCACAAATTTGACATCTTTATGACTTATAACAAGAAAAATACAGTTATACCTGATCTTAGGTCGTTTGAGTCAGCATTGTGCCATGTAGTATATGTATGTACACATACTCACATAAAGTAGGACTTAATTCAAGGAGATAATTGTATAACCATTATCAAATTGTGTAAATTATATCTTAATCTGCATCGGGAAAAGCTTGACAGCTGGGAAAATTATGTTTTATTCGACTGGTATTTCAAACAATACACACATATCATGCATTCTTGTCAAACAACTCGGGAACAATAAAAAAAAATCACAGCAAACATGGTAGTAGAGTATATAATTTATAATACAGCATAGGGTCTGGAGAGTCCTAAAACCGTGCTAGTTACTATCGAGGAGCCACCTTTTTTAGAAACTTAATTTACAAAATCATCATCTGAAAAAAATTCTTCCAGAATCAAACACAAAACACTGTAAGATGCCTTTGCACAGCACATGTTTTTGTTGTTTGCAGTGTTGCAAATAGTCATACTGTGTAAAGTTGATAGGTGGTTGTTGATTCTAAATGTTGCATACATGTTACTTGATAATTTGGTAAGATATAGAGTTTCACATACTTGGCAAATCTATGTGAGCTATGTTTGTCTTTAACTACCCCTAGGTATTTCAGGAAGGTAATTTAATAATTGTTGCAAATTATGTCGAAGACTTTTTTGCAAAATCGTGTTTATTTTGATAAGTGCATATTTTATTTTTAGCTTTGTTATCATGACTATGTACCTCATAGTTGTTATTCTATTTGATTCAAAGCCCCATGCCATGATGCAATAATTAACAATTAATTAATATATTTATTTATATCAAGAGGCAATGTTTTAATTTGTTTAAAATTCTGATTATTTTAGAACATGTTTTCAGTGTGCCTTTTCCAGTTAATTGTTTTTCTATAAATAAACCCCAGAATCGTTATTCTTCGACTTGTTCAATATTTACATTTTCTATCTTCAGAGTGAGTATATGTATATTTTTCTTGGGCCCTGGGAAAATTTTATGTATTTAGATTTTGCCACATTTAGTGATACTTTGTTGATTTTGACCATTCATTTTTCTTAAAAGTTCTTCGTTTATTAAAGAATCTAAATTTTGTTCATGTATATTATAACTGAACATGTTTAGTGTACTTGATATGGTTGTATCGTCAGCATAAATGAGAAAGCTAAGCATTTTACTGGCTTGTGCAAAATCATTGATGTTTTAGTAGTCCTATGATTAAACCTTGTGGTACACCTGTTGTTATTGATAGCATATTTGATTTGATGTTAATTTCCATGTATTGTTTATGATTTCTGGGTAGCTGCTGAATAAGTTAAGATTTGTTCCATGTACACCATAATATTTCAATTTATCAAGTAAAATAATATGATCAATGGTATTGAAGGACTTGGAAAGATCTAAATAAACATGAATAGGTTTTTCATCTTTATCCAGTTGGGTTATTATTCTATCTATTAATTTTAGTGCCACATATTGTGTTGAATGTTTCAGTCAGAAACCATGATCAAACAAAAGCCTAGAGTCATTAAATAAGATGATAATTGATCAAATATTTGTTCAAGTATTTTTGAAATAGCTGGTAGAAGTGGAATGGGCCTATAATCTTGGATCCAGGATGGAGTGATTACCAAAAAAAATGTAATCGACTACGAATATGTTTACTATGAAAATGCACGAGTATGAGTATTCAGAAAACAAACGTACTCGAGTATGAGTACAATTACTTTAGAATGTAATCTTGATCACCGTAAAGGCGACCTTAAAGGAATCTCTTTGTTTCATTCTAATGTTGGATTTAAAATTTACGTTTTCTGAATGTAATACAAATATGATGCATTTAAGAATTTCAAATGTCCCCTTTTAAAATGTCAATGGCCTAGGTCCATTATAGCTACTTCCCATTACAGCTATATGTTTTCCCATTATAGCAACTCGTTAAGTTTAGCACGCAAACTAGTCCCGTTACAGCTACTTATTTGATTACACAATTCAGGAGGGGACAGCAAGAAGGAGCATTAACTATTTTAGATTAATGTAAGATTTTTACATGAAATGTCTTAATGATGGACGCATTTTAAAGTCATAAGAATTATATATAAATGTAACTACCAGTTAATTGAAATGAAAAATATACCATAAAACATCTGTGCAATTTTTTTTTATTAATTGTACAGAGTACAGAATAGCATTTATAAAAAAAAGTGAAAGTCATGTTGGTGGGATGGCAGCATCATGTTTAGCAAACATGAACTGGAAGATGTGGGATGGTGTTTCCCCAACACTTTCGCGACCTTGGAATTCCATCCCTCGACATGGTTGTTTGCTCATTTGTGTAGACATTCCACATGTCCATGGAGATCCTTGAATCATCACCAGCCGTGTCTCCACAAAGTATTTGTTAAAAGTTATCAGTTGTGGAAGTTTCTCAGTGGGACACACTTTCATCAAAGCCATCCACCTCTCGTGGACATCAACTGGATGGAGATGAAATAGTTAAAGCTCCCTTATCTTGTTACATTATGAAATCGAGAAATAGAAACGTAGCTATAAAGGGACTAGTTCAACTGTCAAACTTAATTAGTAGCTACAACGGGAATAAAAAGTCGCTGTAATGAGAAGAAGCTATAATGGTAAAACACCTTACAGTTACCTTTGAACATAAAAGGCATGGATTTAGTAGCTAGCTGCCCAGACCCAGTTAGGATTCTGGAGCTAGAAACCATGGCCAGTCATTCACAGCATACTGACAGAGCAAACAGTACAGGTGGGGGGGGGCTGTGACATGGCTTCTAAAGCTACTTGTTTTGGCTAAATTAGTTATACTCTTTATGATATCTTCTTCAACGTGTTTAAATGTAAAATTACTGTCTGCTATTTTATTTAAACAATAATTTATGTATGTCCACGAGTGCCTTTATATTTAATATAATTTGGTTTGGACATCACACCAGAAGATCTTGCCAACTTTTATTCCCACATGGGACATTTGGAAAAAGTCAACATGGAAACTTACAAGTGCCCCTTGGCATTAATGGCCATAACACAAGTGGGGAAACATCTCATGGATTTAGATGTATGCACAGGCAAGGGGAAAAATTTTTGACCCAACAACTAGAAATTCCCATAATACATAATTATTTGCAATAAAAAATTGTACCATTAATATGTATGACAAGAAATATATCAATCAAATTTGAAAATATACATGTAATAAGTAAATAATATTATATAGTGGAATTCCAGCAGCATTTCACCTGAATACCCCATGTCTCAATTTTTTAATTTGGAGACTGCATTAAATTTTTGTTGTTTGCAGTGTTGCAAATAGTCATACTGTGTAAAGTTAATAGGTGGTGAAATTTCATGTATTTAGATTTTGCTACATTTAGTGATACTTTGTTGATTTTGAGCAATCATTTATCTTAAAAGTTCTTCGTTTATTAAAGAATCTAAATTTTGGTCATGTATATTATAACTGAACATGTTTAGTGTACTTGATTGGTTGTATCGTCAGCATAAATGAGAAAGCTAAGCATTTTATTTGGGTTGTGCAAAATCATTGATGTATAATAGTAGTCCTATGATTAAACCTTGTGGTACACCTGTTGTTATTGATAGCATATTTGATTTGATGTTAATTTCCCTGTATTGTTTATGATTTCTGGTTAGCTGCTGAATAAGTTAAGATTTGTTCCATGTACACCATCATATTTCAGTTTATCAAGTAAAATAATATGATCAGTGGTAACGAAGGACTTGGAAAGATCTAAATAAACATTAATAGGTTTTTCATCTTTATCCAGTTTGGTTATTATTTTTCTATTAATTTTAGTGCCACATATTGTGTTGAATGTTTCAGTCAGAAACATACTGATGATCAAACAAAAGCGTAGAGTCATTAAATAAGATGATAATTGATCAAATATTTGTTCAAGTATTTTTGAAATAGCTGGTAGAAGTGGAATGGGCCTATAATCTTGGATCCAGGATGGAGTGATTACAAAAAAAGTAATCGACTACGAATATGTTTACTATGAAAATGCATGAGTAGAGTATTCAGAAAACAAACGTACTCGAGTATGAGTACAATTACTTTAGAATGTATTCTTGATCACCGTAAAGGCGACCTTAAAGGAATCTCTTTGTTTCATTCTTTTTCTGTTGTTATGTCACTATCTAGTGTTCTAACTGATTACTGCTATCACTATCTGGTTGTGATTATCATTAATAATCAGACGACTTTCTCAGGTATTGAATGAATCATCTAATGTTAGATTGATAATTTACGTTTTCTGAATGTAATACAAATATGATGCATTTAAGAATTTCAATGTCCCTTTTTAAATGTCAATGGCCTAGGTCCATTATAGCTACTTCCCATTACAGCTATATGTTTTCCCATTATAGCAACTCGTTAAGTTTAGCAGGCAAACTAGTCCCGTTACAGCTACTTATTTGATTACACAATTCAGGAGGGGACAGCAAGGAGCATTAACTATTTTAGATTAATGTAAGATTTTTACATGAAATGTCTTCATGATGGACGCATTTTAAAG
>JAODUO010003013.1:0-16815 GCA_025642075.2 Ridgeia piscesae
GACGGTCTTAATTTTGAATCTACACATACCCAAATGTCCAACACTTTATATTTCTTTATAATTAGCAAACTTCCAACCCTATAAGGTCAATGTGGATTAGAAGGTATTGTTATCAAAATTTTACCAAGCATAAACCAGTCCAAAGACTAAATAATAAATAGCCCTCGATATCCTTCCATGCTTCCTTGTCAAGAAGAATGGGGACCCATAGATACAGAAAAAGTATCAATAAATCACTTGCGAGCGGGTTTCAAGCACTGATCTTGAGTTAAACAATAATGTTATTGGTAATATTTGTAAATATTGCATATCTATGCATATCAGTATATATTCTTAGGGAGTTTTGCTTGAAGCATGGGGCTGGTTTATGCCTGGTAAAAGTTTGATAAAAATACCTTCTAATACACTTTGACCTTTTAGGGTCGGAAGTTTGCGAATTTTAAAGAAATATAAAAATGTAGTTCATTTGGATATGTGTAGATTCATAATTAAGACCATCAGGCATGTTATATTGCTCTAATAATACACAATGTTATGCATATATTATATCAAATACACACAACAGTTCACTGAACCATTTATATTTAGCTTGCAATAAATGTATTAAAACCCTCTCGTATATCCCAAGCAATTTATTTAAAAAGGTGTATCAATGGGACCCCATTCTTCTTGAGAAGGAAGCATGGAAGGATATTGAGAGTTACTTGTTATTTTGTCTTTGAACTGGTTTATGCCTGGTAAAAGTTTAATAACTATACCTTCTAATCCGCATTGAGCTTATAGGGTTGGAAGTTTGCTAAATTTAGTGAAATATAAAATGTAGGATATTTGTGTATACATGTAGATTCATAATTAAGACCGCCAGGCATGTCATATTGCTCTGATAATACACACTGTTATGCATATATGTCAAATACACACAACAGTTCAGTTAACCATCCATTTTTAGCTTGCAATCAATGTCTGAAAACCCTCTCGTATATCCCAAGCAATTTATTTAAAAAGGTGTATCAATGGGACCCCATTCTTCTTGAGAAGGAAGCATGGAAGGATATTGAGAGTTACTTGTTATTTTGTCTTAGGATTGGTTTATGCCTGGTAAAAATTTGATAACAATATCTTCTAATCTACATTGACCTTTTATGGTCAGAAGTTTGCTAATTTTAATGAAATATAAAATATATGATATTTGGGTAGATCCATAATTAAGACAGTTAGGCATGCCATATTTGCTTTGATAATACATAATATTATGCATATATATCAAATAGACACAACAGTTAATTGAACCATCAATAATTAGCTTGCTATCAATGTCTGAAAACCCTCCCGTATATAAAAGATTTTTAAAATAAAATTTAAATCCAGATGTATGCCATTTTTATGGTAAAGGAAGCTCGGAAGGCTATTGGTACTTACTAGTTATTTGAGTTATAAAAATGAACTAACAAAAAAGGTTTTGTGATAATACAAACTATGCCTCATCGACCTTTTTGGGTCGGAAGTTGGTCATTTTTTAAAGAAATATAATAGCTTACCATCTATAGATTCATAATTAAGGCAGCCAGACCTGCCATATTTATCAGATTTGCACATACTTATGTTTTGGTACCAAATATGTACAATTTGGGTCTAAGGTGTGTGTATTTTGCTCAAAATCAGGGTCTAAAAACCCTTCCGCGAGTGATATTTTGAATAATTCATAATGTTTATCGACTTGCTGCACATTAACTATACACTATATTTATGTTCTAATTGTAGTTATATAATCTTTATATTATTGAGAACAACTCCACACAATGTTATTGACACAGGCTAAAAAGTGCAGACGATATTGACTAGTGAAATGTGAATCAAATTATTTATTTTTAACAAGCTGTCGAAAAAACATCGAAGTGCCAAATTTCAAACTGCCGTAACATGAAAACTATTTAAGCTAGAACGCTCATTCTTGCTAATCTTACCAACGGTTCTCACCATAGTGACCATACTGATCTATTGACAAATCTAAGAGATGACAGCAACCCCATTGGTTACGTTCACACGGAATGACCCAGTAGTAATTTAATTCATAAACATATTAACCGTCATCTAATCAACGTTGACAATATGATAATCATGATTATCATTGTGACCATAGCGCATTGTTGGGCAAAATTGGCAAAAAGGCAAAGTTTGACTGCTCACGCTTTTGATTGTGACGTAAACAAACCGCGACGTACTGGATACATCAAAACACAACTCTGTCTCTGTCCTCTCGATACACAGCCACTAGCTGTAGCGGCCATAGAGCAAGGCGAGCAGACGCTGTCACAGATGTCAGTCAGACTGTCGTCTTGCAGCTTCCCAGGATCCGTAAACCTAGGCTAAGACGGTCAAGTGCATCTGGTTTTTAATTGTCATTTTGCACTTCACAATGTCAGTGGCTTCCTTCATCCAGTACCAGGATGTAAACAGTGGTGGGTTGGGCTGTTTGAATTAATTGCAGCATGGCTGAACACTTCCAAGTGGCTGATGAATCATGATTGGTGTTTCAGTGAACAAGTTTGTGAGGAGGTTAAGTTAAGTATACTATGTTTTGAGCAGTCCTAAGAAGGGAATACTGTGCTATAAAAATCATAATAACATACCTAAAACTGTAAAGATAAGATTATGTCTACTTAAAAAAAATTAGTATTTGTTGTATTACACAGTTGTAGCTGTTTTATCACAGACCTCCAAAACAACAACCATGCCTCAATTGAACTATGTATTCAGGAATCCAATCCTATAATCTTAAATCTAAACAATAATACAAATGAGGTGTTTCATGGCTGTGTCAAGAACATGACAGTCTCTTGCAACTTTGGTCACCACATTTCTCCTGTTGATGAGGTTACGCAGCTGACTTAAAGTTGCTCCTTCTAATTGTTTATTGCTTTGTGGACATGGAGCCATATAGCAGCATGTATTATAATATTGATTCAAGCAATAGGTGATTTTATTTCCTTTAACTGTAAGATTATTCAGCTGTTAACTAGTAGTAAGTGCTAAATGTGTGTTAGTTATAATTTCAGATTGTCATGGACAAGTTTAATTTATACAACAAAGTTCACAAAAAACATTGAATTAGAAATTCCACATTTTGTGCTATGCCAGTGGACTTTTTCAAATATGCATATTTGTTGCTGCACTTTCTGGATGCCCAGTTGTGAGGCATAAGTTATTGTTAAAAACATCGCTTATGTAATATAAGCTTGCGTGCTCGCAGCATATATACGGGATGTTTATAGAAATATTGTTAAACTAAACAATGTGACATCATCGAATAACACGTAATTTCCATACCTATTTTATGACTAATAGGTAATTTTAGTTAATTATAATAGACATCTGTATTTTTATTATTTACTTTAAAATATTACATGTGGGTAGTTTTCTTCTTAATTGTATATTTTGTTTTAACAGTTATGAAGTGCAAACAAACAATTATGGATGTGGCACTATATGAAATAAAATATTATTATATTATAATAAAACTTAAAATTTTTATAACATAGTGTAAAAAGAAAAATATGTAAGAAAAAAAAAAGGATTTTTTTTTCATGAAGAGAGGTTTGGCAGCTGTTGGCGGTCGTTTTCATAGTTAGGTCAATCAAACCCGGTCGTCTGGCCTCCTCACTCATTCAGTCATTGTGTCTGTGACTGTTCCAACGAATTCACTGGACAACTGTTTCAGTTCTGGTCGATTCAAAGGGTAACAAAAAGACAGCTTACTGATACTGTCTTTCCCTGTACTGTTGCTACAAGTATATGAGGTACAGTGTGGCATATTGCTGTCGCGATTTTAATTGTAAATCGACGTAAGGCATTTTTAAACGAACTGCTTGGCTTCTGTTATGACAGCTGAACCAGCAGACGGCACCGTGATGGATTACTTTTCCAAAGTGCAGATAGAAGCTGAGTTTTAATTAGTTGCATTGAACAAGATGATCCCGTTCATGGTGTCGGTGGTTTTGCTAAATTTTACCAGTTTAAGACCACTTACTGAGTAAACCACTGATGTGAAATTGTAGATGCAAATGGTTAGTTTGTGTAAACTGTTTTAGCTGCATAACACCAAATTTTTACTTTTTGGCCCTTTAGTCTGTTAACTTGCATGGCCTAAATATGTTGTTCCCCTACTGTTCAAAGCCAACCCTCACCCCAGGGAAAAACCTAGTAATTTTGCCCAAACCAAGGTTTGCATGCATGTGTGCATACATGTGGGCTTGGCTTTATGGACTGGCAAAAATGTTATTCTGCATAAAAGTCTGGTGTGTTTTGGTCAATTATGACTATGTACAGATATATCAGTTGGAAAGCAGTTGTACAGTGGTGCCATCTTGTGAGAGAAATATATTAATGCAAATTGACACTGACATTATTTTAATAGTTTTGGATCCTAAACAATAAATGTCCCAGAACATATTGGAATATTGGTCAGTATGAAGGTGATTTAAACCATCACTAAAGCCATGTAATGTGTTTGGGGATTTTGAGATCAACCCTATTTTTGGTTTGTCATTTGTCAATGCACATTTGTGCATCATCAGTAAAATTATGTTTGTATGGTTTCAGCACAATGTGTCACCATTGACGTTGGTGACACTAAGTGACAACAGACTGGGGATGACTTTGGATATTTAAACGGTCTTCACCACACGGACAACATGAGAGAACTCCACAGAATCACCAAACCATGCAATGTCACGTTACACATTCCAAGCAGCCAAGATCAATTTGGGCTGGTGGATGTAGTCAGCTTTACCTTTGTGTGCACTCTTGTGTACTTAGATCATACTGTAGTTCTAGTGCAATTAGATGTGCGATCCAGAAAAGGGTTAAATTGTTATCTATTGTCTGTGAACTTGCTGGAACATACAGGGAACCAAGTCAGCACTTTAGAGGCCTGTATCTTCAACTTGCGGACACAATATCGAGCCAACTCCATACAGTAGCAGATGTGTGACGTCACTTGATTCAAAGATATGTTACTGCAGTTCCACGACCAACCACCCTGCAGATTACTTTGTGGATAAAACGCAAATCACTATTCTGGACTTCACGTTTCAAAACTCGAAATTCACAACGTACTGGCAATTGGAGATTACAATACCGTCACTAGGTGGCGTGGCAAATCCACAGTCCGTGATCTTTAACATGACCTATGTTTTCTTGGTCCTTGGAAATATCCATGCGATATTCATCAGTCCTCATGACAATTTGTTGGATAATATAAAGACGGACATGTGACCCTCATGACAGTCGTTAAACAAGAACCTTTCCATCAACACAGTGGTGGCCACTGAGGTATTTTGCCCGCAGCTGCAGTGCCATCTTTCCCAGAATTCCTGAGCAGCGGGTTGACAGAACAATGCGACAGTCTGACAGTCTGACTGCAGTGTGTATCGATAGTTACTTCAAAGTGGACACATGGATAGTACCAGGCTGTGACGATGGAAGACAACAGGTAGGGATGCCTTCTTTCTAATTTTCTTACTGTACCTACCATGCTGGAAACTTTGAGTGAAGTATTTGTAGTTTAATGGCATTTTTCAGTGCTTGTACATGATCAGAACTCGGGATCAAATATTTGTACTTTCATTTAATAGTATTTGTCAGTGCTTGAACTTGAATTTGTACTTAGGTTTTTGTACTTATACTTAGTCAGTTGTGCTTGTCAAACAATAAAGTACATTCCAAGTAAAAATGTAAAGGCAAGATCTTATATAGCACAGTATCTAATCCTCAGGACCGTTCAAAACGCCTTACACTTTACTTCCCTGACAGACCTGTTCACTCAGCCACCACCTCGGCTTCTCTGGGAAGTATCCAGCCATATGCTGCAATTAATGCGCGAAGGCTGCTCGTACACATATCCACCACTGTCTATAGCCAGATACTCGTTTATACAGCCGAGTGAACTGGAGCAATGTAGAGTAAAAAAAACTTGCCCAAGGTTTTAACACTGCAGCACAGGATTCGAACCCGGGTTCTCGTAGTCGAGAGTCCGAAGCTTTACTCCTGAGCCATGGCGCTCTACAAAGTACCTACCTTGAGTCTTTAAAATACAGAATAATACAAGTTTCTACACTAACTTACACATGTGATGCTTCTTTTTATAATATGGGCATCCTGCACAATGCAGGATAAAATTATTGCCAGTCACACATGTTTTGGTGGACACATGGATGTTAACTGGTAAGCCAGTTTACAAACTTTTAAATGTGTCTGATGATCTGAAATGGACTACAAACACACGTGACACCATTTTCACTCACCTTCAAGGATAACTAACAATATATATGGTTTTGGAAAACCTTTTTTTGCTCCTTCATTTTTTTACCCGTCCACCCATATTTCTACCCGTCCATATTCGTTTTTACCCATCCAAATGACGGGTGGACGGGTCTCTACATAAAGCTATGACATCCTGTTATACTTAAATAATTTAATGCAGGACAATCCCCAGCTAAATTCGACACAGACATGTGGCATGTTTGTTGATAAAAAACAAATTTAGTTACAAGTAAGCCAACACTTTATGCATAACTACCATCAAATAACTACAATAATAGTTCATTTGCCACTGCTATGGTTGTAATGGCGGACTTATCAATTGTCAATAGTATAAGGTTTTTTGGTGGATTTGTTATCACATGGGGTCAGTGATTAGTTGGGTTGTCATTCTGACAACTTTGGGAATATATTTTATGTGCAAATTAGTATGGCCAATATTGAAACACCTATTTTATTCAATATTGTTAAACGCATGCATGATACTGCCACAAAAAATGGTGTCTATACATGTTTTCATGGTCAATGATTAGGATAAACACTATTATAAAGTTTTAGCGTATATATTTATTCCAAATATGCAAATTAGCCACCACCATTATCGCAAAATCTCCTTTCTTCAATATCTCTGAAAGTATGCATGATAATGAAATTTAGTGAATTTACCTTTATCAAAAGAACATAGATGAAACCCAGTAAAATATTAATACATTCTGTGCATGACATTGTAAGTTTTCAAATCAGTGTCCATTTCCTGAGTGGGCAAAAATGAAACACCCTTCTCTAAACAAACTGCTTCTCAGACACATACTTTGCTTGAAAAAACAAAACAGTCATTGCTCAGGGATGGATTCTTTACTTCCTCTCACTGTCATCCACTAGCATTGCTAGAGGGTTGTGGTCAAAGTTGGCCAGGATTGTATATGGGTTTCAAGCACAGTGGTGTCTAACAATGGACATCTTCCTTGCCTTACAAGCCCCTGGTCAGAACAGCTCCACTTCCACTTGCCTCTTGACATAATTCTGAATGTTGTTTTATTTAAGAGCAACAATAAATATTAAACTTTTACAAAAAACATTATCACTGCCAATTTAACATTTTCATTAATTCCTCTGATATGTTAACCTACCTGGTATACAGGTATGTAATTAATCTTATTAAATATTCCTACACTGACTGCTATCTACAAAGCAAAACTAAATATTTTATATGTAAAAACTGAATGGAATGAAACATGTACCATTTATCTAATGTAGCTTTTGCATGAGTCTGGCATGCATTCAGCCCATTTCCATTGTGGGGTTTTACACTAACTGTAAAATGAACCTTTTGTTTTTTTTTTATTTCTGTGGAAAATAGTTGATCACTTTTTATTCAATATAAGTTTAAAAAATGTTTGTCACTGTATGATAAATCAGTTCAAATTCTTTTTAGAATATTTTTTAAAAAAACAGGAAATTTAAACTTATGGGAATTTTTAGAACAATTAAGGTGGTGATTATCAAATAAAAATCAATGATCTATATATTTGTTTTTGAAAACCTGTTTATGCTAAAGGGGAGAAAACCTAACAAATCATTGTGACTCCTTACAAAAACTGCACATGACTGCGAAATATTCATTGTCATTATATACAGTATAAAAGGAGTATGCTATAGTTTTTGTCATTTAATAAGGTATAAAAAGAAAAGGACGGAGAAAATGGGGAGGGTAACAAAAAAGGGCTATAAAAGGTTTAAAAATCCTATATTCTGTTCAGTTATGCCAAAAAGTGAACCTGTGTAGTCCATTTCAGATCAGCAAAAAGACATTTTTAAAGCAGTTTGTCAAAATGATTAAAATTTTTCTTTTTTATATTTAATTAAATGCCCTATTCCAAAGGGGAATATCTTTTTTTTTTAAACCCTTTTAGTCCCCCCTCATGTAAAAAAGAAAATAATATTTCCCGGGGGCCTTTTGTTTTTTTTCCCCCTTTTAAACTATCAAATTTTGCAAAAACATAAAATTAATAGAAATTTTTATTTGATAACACCCCCTTTTTGTTTCTAAATTCCCATTTTAAATTTCCTTTTTTTAAAAACTTTTAAATTAAATACCAAAAAAACTTTTTTTCCATTTATTTAAAATAAAAAAAATGTATATTACCCCGAAAAAAAAATAAAAAAAAACGGCAATTATGTTAGCTGTGTACATTATCCCCACACATGGAAATGGGCTGAATGCATGCCAGACTCATGCCAAATTTTTCAAATAAATGGTACATGTTTCTTCCATTCAGTTTTTACATATAAAATATTTAGTTTTGCTTTGTAGATAGCAGTCAGTGTAGGAATTTTTTAATAAGATTAATTACATACCTGTATACCAGGTAGGTTTAAAATATCGAGGAAATTTAAAGAAAATTTAAAGGATGATTTTTTTTTTGTAAAAGGGTTTTATTTATTGTTGCTCTTAAATAAAACCATTCAAATTATTTAAAAGGCAAGTGGGAAATGGGCTGTTCTGACCCGAGGCAAGGAAGATGTCCGTGAAACCCCCCTTTAAACCCCCATACAATCCCGGCCAATTTTACCACACCTCTGTGCTAGTGGATGACAGTGAAGGAAATAAAAAGAGCAATGACTTTTTTTTTTTCAAGCAAAGTATTTCTGAAAGCGTTTGAGAGAAAGGGGGTTTCAGTTTCCCCTCGGGGAAAGGAAAGTTTTAAAACTTAAAAGTCATGCCAAATTATTAATATTTTTCTGGGTTTCATCTTTTCTTTTGATAAAGGGAAAATTATAAATTTCATTATCATCATACTTTTAAAATTTAAGAAAAGGGGATTTTGGGTAAAGGGTCTAATTTATATTTGGAAAAAATATATATAAAACTTTTAAATTTTTTCCCAAAATTAATAAAACATTATAAAAATTTTTTTATATATATTTTAAAATATTGAATAAAATATTTTAATATTATACTAATTTAATAAAAAATATTAAAGTTTCAGAATGACAACCCCAAATAAAAATTATAACAAATCCACCAAAAAAACCCTTTTATATTGACAATTGATAAGTCCCCATTACAACCATAGCAGTGGCAAATGAACTATTATTGTAGTTATTTGATGGTAGTTATGCATAAAGTGTTGGCTTACTTGTAACTTTAAAAATTTGTTTTTTATCAACAAACATGCCACATGTCTGTGTCGAATTTAGCTGGGGATTGTCCTGCATTAAATTATTTAAGTATATCAGGATGCCATAGCTTTATGTAGAGACCCGTCCACCCGTCATTTGGATGGGTAAAAACGAATATGGACGGGTAGAAATATGGGTGGACGGGTAAAAAAATGAAGGAGCAAAAAAAGGTTTTCCAAAACCATATATATTGTTAGTTATACCTTGAAGGTGAGTGAAAATGGTGTCACATGTGTTTGTAGTCCATTTCAGATCATCAGACACATTTAAAAGTTTGTAAACTGGCTTAACAGTTAACATCCATGTGTCCACCAAAACATGTGTGACTGGCAATAATTTTATCCTGCATTGTGCAGGATGCCCATATTATAAAAAGCAGCATCACATGTGTAAGTTAGTGTAGAAACTTGTATTATTCTGTATTTTAAAGACTCAAGGTAGGTACTTTGTAGAGCGCCATGGCTCAGGAGTAAAGCTTCGGACTCTCGACTACAGAACCCGGGTTCGAACCTGTCTGCAGTGTTAAAACCTTGGGCAATTTTTTTACTCTACATTGCTCCAGTTCACTCGGCTGTATAAATGAGTTCTGGCTATAGACAGTGGTGGATATGTGTACGAGCATTAGCGCATTAATTGCAGCATATGGCTGGATACTTCCCAGAAAGCCGAGGTGGTGGCTGAGTGAACAGGTCTGTCAGGAAGTAAGTGTAGGCGCTTTGAACGGTCCTGAGGATTAGATACTGCTATATAAGATCTTGCCTTTACATTTTTACTTGGAATGTACTTTTTGTTTGACAAGCACAACTAACTAAGTATAAGTACAAAAACCTAAGTACAAATTCAAGTTCAAGCACTGACAAATACTATTAAATGAAAGTACAAATATTTGATCCGAGTTCTGATATGTACAAGCACTGAAAAATGCCATTAAACTACAAATACTTCACTCAAAGTTTCCAGCATGGTAGGTACAGTAAGAAAATTAGAAAGAAGGCATCCCTACCTGTTGTCTTCCATCGTCACAGCCTGGTACTATCCATGTGTCCACTTTGAAGTAACTATCGATACACACTGCAGTCAGACTGTCAGACTGTCGCATTGTTCTGTCAACCCGCTGCTCAGGAATTCTGGGAAAGATGGCACTGCAGCTGCGGGCAAAATACCTCAGTGGCCACCACTGTGTTGATGGAAAGGTTCTTGTTTTAACGACTGTCATGAGGGTCACATGTCCGTCTTTCATATTATCCAACAAATTGTCATGAGGACTGATGAATATCGCATGGATATTTCCAAGGACCAAGAAAACATAGGTCATGTTAAAGATCACGGACTGTGGATTTGCCACGCCACCTAGTGACGGTATTGTAATCTCCAATTGCCAGTACGTTGTGAATTTCGAGTTTTGAAACGTGAAGTCCAGAATAGTGATTTGCGTTTTATCCACAAAGTAATCTGCAGGGTGGTTGGTCGTGGAACTGCAGTAACATATCTTTGAATCAAGTGACGTCGCACATCTGCTACTGTATGGGGTTGGCTCGATATTGTGTCCGCAAGTTGAAGATACAGGCCTCTAAAGTGCTGACTTGGTTCCCTGTATGTTCCAGCAAGTTCACAGACAATAGATAACAATTTAACCCTTTTCTGGATCGCACATCTAATTGCACTAGAACTACAGTATGATCTAAGTACACAAGAGTGCACACAAAGGTAAAGCTGACTACATCCACCAGCCCAAATTGATCTTGGCTGCTTGGAATGTGTAACGTGACATTGCATGGTTTGGTGATTCTGTGGAGTTCTCTCATGTTGTCCGTGTGGTGAAGACCGTTTGAATATCCAAAGTCATCCCCAGTCTGTTGTCACTTAGTGTCACCAACGTCAATGGTGACACATTGTGCTGAAACCATACAAACATAATTTTACTGATGATGCACGAATGTGCATTGACAAATGACAAACAAACATAGGGTTGATCTCAAAATCCCCAAACACATTACATGGCTTTAGTGATGGTTTAAATCACCTTCATACTGACCAATATTCCAATATGTTCTGGGACATTTATTGTTTAGGATCCAAAACTATTAAAATAATGTCAGTGTCAATTTGCATTAATATATTTCTCTCACAAGATGGCACCACTGTACAACTGCTTTCCAACTGATATATCTGTACATAGTCATTTGGGTTTTTTTTAAAAAAATTTTGCCATAAAAGCCAAGCCCACATGTATGCACACATGCATGCAAACCTTGGTTTGGGCAAAATTACTAGGTTTTTCCCTGGGGTGAGGGTTGGCTTTGAACAGTAGGGGAACAACATATTTAGGCCATGCAAGTTAAGACAAAAGGGGGTAAAAATTGGTGTTATGCAGCTAAAACAGTTTACACAAACTAACCATTTGCATCTACAATTTCACATCAGTGGTTTACTCAGTAAGTGGTCTTAAAGTGGTAAAATTTGCAAAACCACCGACACCATGAACGGGATCATCTTGTTCAATGCAACTAATTAAAACTCAGCTTCTATCTGCACTTTGGAAAAGTAACCCCCGGTGCCGTCTGCTGGTTCAGCTGTCATAACAGGGGCCAAGCAGTTCGCTAAAAGTGCCTTACGTCGATTTACAATTAAAATCGCGACAGCAATATGCCACACTGTACCTCATATACTTGTAGCAACAGGGCAGGGAAAAAGACAGTAACCTTTTTTTACCCTTTGAATCAAACCCGAACTGAAACGTTGTCCGTAATTCGTTGGGTAAAACACAAGGTATGGGGGAGAAGGGGTTTTTTGACCTAACTATGAAAACGACCGCCCAGCTGCCAAAAATTTTTTTCTTCCGTATCCTACACATATATTACACTATGTTATAAAAATGGAAAAATTTTTTTATAATATAATAATATTTTATTTCATATGTCCACTCCTAATTGTTTGTTTACTTCATAACTGTTAAAAAAAAAATATACAATTTAAAAAGAAAACTACCCACATGTAATATTTTAAAGTAAATAATAAAAATACAGATGTCTATTATAATTAACTAAAATTACCTATTAGTCATAAAATAGGTATGGAAATTACGTGTTTTCGATGATGTCACATTGTTTAGTTTAACAATATTTCTATAAACATCCCGTATATATGCTGGGGCAGCAAGCTTATATTACATAAGCGATGTTTTTTAAAAATAACTTATGCCTCACAACTGGGCCCAAAAACCAAAAAATATGCATATTCGAAAAAGTCCACTGGCATAGCACAAAATGTGGAATTTTAATTCATTGTTTTTTTGTGAACTTTGTTGTATAAATTAAACTTGTCCATGACAATCTGAAATTATAACTAACACACATTTAGCATTACACTAGTTAACAGCTGAATAATCTTACAGTTAAAGGAAATAAAACACCTATTGCTTGAATCAATATTATAATACATGCTGCTATATGGCTCCATGTCCACAAAGCAATAAACAATT
Organism: Ridgeia piscesae; assembly: GCA_025642075.2. NCBI lineage: Eukaryota > Metazoa > Annelida > Polychaeta > Sabellida > Siboglinidae > Ridgeia > Ridgeia piscesae. The sequence goes on from JAODUO010003013.1 coordinate 12,983, forward strand.
AGAAGGAGGAACTTTAAGTCAGCTGCGTAACCTCATCAACAGGAGAAATGTGGTGACCAAAGTTGCAAGAGACTGTCATGTTCTTGACACAGCCATGAAACACCTGGGAATGTTGACAGTAGACAGCAGACTGAGCAGTTTACCCAGACTGATACACCTTTGGTCAGCTGACAGAAAAAATACCTTAGACTGCAAACTGTTGGAACCATCATCAGTCATTTGTATTATTGTTTAGATTTAAGATTATAGGATTGGATTCCTGAATACATAGTTCAATTGAGGCATGGTTGTTGTTTTGGAGGTCTGTGATAAAACAGCTACAACTGTGTAATACAACAAATATTACATTTTTTTAAGAAAACATAATCTTATCTTTAAAGTTTTAGGTATGTTATTATGATTTTTATAGCACAGTATTCCCTTCTTAGGACTGCTCAAAACATAGTATACTTAACTTAACCTCCTCACAAACTTGTTCACTGAAACACCAATCATGATTCATCAGCCACTTGGAAGTGTTCAGCCATGCTGCAATTAATTCAAACAGCCCAACCCACCACTGTTTACATCCTGGTACTGGATGAAGGAAGCCACTGACATTGTGAAGTGCAAAATGACAATTAAAAACCAGATGCACTTGACCGTCTTAGCCTAGGTTTACGGATCCTGGGAAGCTGCAAGACGACAGTCTGACTGACATCTGTGACAGCGTCTGCTCGCCTTGCTCTATGGCCGCTACAGCTAGTGGCTGTGTATCGAGAGGACAGAGACAGAGTTGTGTTTTGATGTATCCAGTACGTCGCGGTTTGTTTACGTCACAATCAAAAGCGTGAGCAGTCAAACTTTGCCTTTTTGCCAATTTTGGCCAACAATGCGCTATGGTCACAATGATAATCATGATTATCATATTGTCAACGTTGATTAGATGACGGTTAATATGTTTATGAATTAAATTACTACTGGGTCATTCCGTGTGAACGTAACCAATGGGGTTGCTGTCATCTCTTAGATTTTTCAATAGATCAGTATGGTGAGAACCTTTGGTAAGATTAGCAAGAATGAGCGTTCTAGCTTAAATAGTTTTCATGTTACGGCAGTTTGAAATTTGGCACTTCAACGTTTTTTCGACAGCTTGTTAAAAATAAATAATTTGATTCACATTTCACTAGTCAATATCGTCTGCACTTTTTAGCCTGTGTCAATAACATTGTGTGGAGTTGTTCTCAATAATATAAAGATTATATAACTACAATTAGAACATAAATATAGTGTATGGTTAATGTGCAGCAAGTCGATAAACATTATGAATTATTCAAAATATCACTCGCGGAAGGGTTTTTAGACCCTGATTTTGAGCAAAATACACACACCTTAGACCCAAATTGTACATATTTGGTACCAAAACATAAGTATGTGCAAATCTGATAAATATGGCAGGTCTGGCTGCCTTAATTATGAATCTATAGATGGTAAGCTATTATATTTCTTTAAAAAATGACCAACTTCCGACCCAAAAAGGTCGATGAGGCATAGTTTGTATTATCACAAAACCTTTTTTGTGTTAGTTCATTTCTATAACTCAAATAACTAGTAAGCACCAATAGCCTTCCGAGCTTCCTTTACCACAAAAATTGCATACATCTGGATTAAAATTTATTTTAAAAATCTTTTATATACGGGAGGGTTTTCAGACATTGATAGCAAGCTAATTATTGATGGTTCAATTAACTGTTGTGTCTATTTGAAAATATATATAATATTATGTATTATCAAAGCAAATATGGCATGCCTAACTGTCTTAATTATGGATCTACCCAAATATCATATATTTTATATTTCATTAAAATTAGCAAACTTCTGACCATAAAAGGTCAATGTAGATTAGAAGATATTGTTATCAAATTTTTACCAGGCATAAACCATCTAAGACAAAATAACAAGTAACTCTCAATATCCTTCCATGCTTCCTTCTCAAGAAGAATGGGGTCCCATTGATACACCTTTTTAAATAAATTGCTTGGGATATACGAGAGGGTTTTCAGACATTGATTGCAAGCTAAAAATGGATGGTTAACTGAACTGTTGTGTGTATTTGACATATATGCATAACAGTGTGTATTATCAGAGCAATATGACATGCCTGGCGGTCTTAATTATGAATCTACATGTATACACAAATATCCTACATTTTATATTTCATAAATTTAGCAAACTTCCAACCCTAAAGCTCAATGCGGATTAGAAGGTATAGTTATTAAACTTTTACCAGGCATAAACCAGTTCAAAGACAAAATAACAAGTAACTCTCAATATCCTTCCATGCTTCCTTCTCAAGAAGAATGGGGTCCCATTGATACACCTTTTTAAATAAATTGCTTGGGATATACGAGAGGGTTTTAAGACATTTATTGCAAGCTAAATATAAATGGTTCAGTGAACTGTTGTGTGTATTTGATATAATATATGCATAACATTGTGTATTATTAGAGCAATATAACATGCCTGATGGTCTTAATTATGAATCTACACATATCCAAATGAACTACATTTTTATATTTCTTTAAAATTCGCAAACTTCCGACCCTAAAAGGTCAAAGTGTATTAGAAGGTATTTTTATCAAACTTTTACCAGGCATAAACCAGCCCCATGCTTCAAGCAAAACTCCCTAAGAATATATCATGATATGCATAGATATGCAATATTTACAAATATTACCAATAACATTATTGTTTAACTCAAGATCAGTGCTTGAAACCCGCTCGCAAGTGATTTATTGATACTTTTTCTGTATCTATGGGTCCCCATTCTTCTTGACAAGGAAGCATGGAAGGATATCGAGGGTATTTATTATTTAGTCTTTGGACTGGTTTATGCTTGGTAAAATTTTGATAACAATACCTTCTAATCCACATTGACCTTATAGGGTTGGAAGTTTGCTAATTATAAAGAAATATAAAGTGTTGGACATTTGGGTATGTGTAGATTCAAAATTAAGACCGTCAGGGTATATTGCTTTGATAATACACCATGCATATATGCATATATATCAAATACATACAACAGTTCATTACCCATTCATATTTAGCTTGCAATCAATGTCTAAAACCCTCTCGTATATCCTAAGCAATATTTTTAAAAAGTTGTATCAATGGGTCCCCATTCTTCTTGAGAAGGAAGAATGGAAGGATATTGAGAGTTACTTGTTATTTTGTCTTTGAACTGGTTTATGCCTGGTAAAAGTTTGATAACAATACCTTCTAATCCACATTGACCTTTTAGGGTTGGAAGTTTGCTAATTTTAAAGAAATAAAAAATGTAGGACATTTGGGTATGCGTAGATTCATAATTAAGACAGTCAAACAAGTCATATTACTCTGATAATACACAATGTTATGCATATATATCAAATACACACAACATTTAATTTAATCATCCATTTTTAGCTTGCAATCAATATCTGAAAACCCTCTCGTATATCACAAGCAATTTATTTAAAAAGTTGTATCAATGGGACCCCATTCTTCTTGAGAAGGAAGCATGGAAGGATATTGAGAGTTTCTTGTTATTTTGTCTTAGGATTGGTTTATGCCTTAAAAATTTGATAACAATATTTTATCTTCATGATTATGCATAAGCTATTTAATGAAATATAAAATATATGATATTTGGGTAGATCCATAATTAAGACAGTTAAGCATGCCATATTTGCTTTGATAATACATAATATTATGCATATATATCAAATAGACACAACAGTTAATTGAACCATCAATAATTAGCTTGCTATCAATGTCTGAAAACCCTCCCTATATAAAAGATTTTTAAAATAAAT
>JAODUO010003014.1:0-17758 GCA_025642075.2 Ridgeia piscesae
ATCTGAACCTGGGCAGGTTTTGACTGTATTGTATTCCCATTCTACCTTTGTTTTCTGTATATAATATCCCCCTTATTACATGCAGCCTGGCCTTTTGCTGAAATTTGGCGGAAGAAATATATTAATTACCTCCAGTTTCCCTGATTTGGACAGTTTGATTAAACTGTGGTTTAGAGTGTCACACAGTTACACATACTGTCAACGTTTGCTTGTTGCTCAGCTTGCACTGCAAACGCCTTTTTTTCTAAGATTAAGTAATTATTTTTATATGGCAGAGATGGTTGGGCCTAGATATCTTGTGGAATTCCAACTTCACAAGCTTCTGAATTTGTTATTAGTCTTGTTACTATGGATAGACATCAGTAACATTTGAAAGAAAAATGTGTATTATTCACAGAAAATTACAGTAAATCCTCGCGGTGGTCCTCACTCTGAAGTTGACTCTTGCATGTCTCTATTCACGATCACCTTCCTAATGCTTAATAGTTCCGGTTTGTTGCCCCTTTGAGTTCAGCCTCCTGAGGACTGAGGAGCTACAAATGTTTATTAGTTGATAAGACATGGGTCTCACGGCACCTATCTTTTAAAGTAAACCTTTAATTCTTTCCTCCAATCGCTATATATAGTATAAGCAAAAAGATATAAAAGAAATAAGAAGTTGGTATAAGAGTACACAAGTTTAATCGCAGAGCAGATCAGCAGATTGCCAAACACCATTTTGGCCTCTTCTTATCCACTTTTGCCAGCCCAGTTGTGTTGCAAGGCAACAGCATGGTGCAGTACATGTTAATATATCTGGAAGTAATCAACTTATGGGCATTTCCATGAACATTTGGAAAATGGTCTAAAATTTTATTCATGGAATTTCAATGGCACATTACATGTTTTTGATAGGACATAACTTAAAGTTATAGGAAAGAAAAAAAATTCAATCATTGCACAAATGCTTTATTTGAAAAATGATACATCCAACCATTAGCAGTGAAATGACAACATTTCACTCATCTGAAATGTAAATAATTAGTAGCCCTTTATATCCCTGTTTTCTGATACTCTCATGGTTTGCTCAGTTGCTGCTTTTTTAAAAGCCTTAGTCTCATGTATTATGACAATTATGTTTCTGAGTCTGTTCTGTATTTTTTAAGAGATGCTTCTACACTGAAGTGGTCATTTTTGCGTAACGCGAGTCACAAAATTTTAGATTTTTAACTTTATAGAGCAGCCTTTGGTAGTCTAAGACTGCCCATTATAAATCTCCTCCTTCTTTTTATACTTTATTAAATGACACAAACTATATCCATATCTAGTGAATTTATACTGTGATATTGGACACTGAATATGTGTAACGCGAGTCACATGTAACGCGAGTCACGACAAATAAGGTATTGTAACGTGAGTCACAATGCATTTGTTAGATTTTTCTCCTCTTCTAAGACATATAACATTGTGTTGCAAAAACATAATATTATAGATGACAGTATATTATAGATGACACTAGAAGACATGAGGAGTTCTTCAGCATTACCGAGTGACCATGTAGTGTTGGGTGAGTACCAGATGTGTTTATTTTCTGCATTTATGCTAATTGTATATGTGTACGTATGTATATGTGTGTGTGTAAGCGTGTGTCTATGCGTGTGTGTGTTGTATGTTTGTGTGTGGTAGAGTGGGTGTGTGGGGAATGGGAAGTATGTTAATATGGATGAAATACTTATAAATTCATGCACTTTCTGTCAGCATATACCCACACAGTTTACTAGGTATTTATTTAGGCTACATAAAAAACCCTTTTTCTGCTAAGAAATTAGACACAACATAATTATTTATGTGGTGTGCAAATTAGTGTTTTAAGGAAAACAATTTTTTTTTCAAAACAGTTAAATTTATGGCATCAGGGCAGGTCATCATGATTACGTGTGACTGCGACCTACTTCCATTTTAATCACTATCGGAAAACATTATTAATCTGATCAATCCACATCTTAAACAGTTGATTTTTTTTTATAAATTATGTAAACAGAACTTAATACATGTATATTGTTAGTGTGTCAGTATTACTATTTTATGATAGAAAGTACAGACAGTTAATATTTCCACTTTAATGCACACCACCAAATACATGTAATTCAAATTTTTTCGTTTTACCATTAAGTTTGCAGTTATTTTGACTATCTATTTTGTTGATGTTATTAATAATATATACCATTTTGTGTAGTATTTTATGTGAAATATTTTTGTTTTGTAGACATTGCTCCTGGCATGAGTCGACTCATCAGCAACTTGGAGAGTTCCCCATGGACTATCACAGAGAAATTGTGAACTTCAATGCATATCGCTTGGACTTATGCACATTACCTATAGTGAAACCTGTGTGAATGTCAATGATGGCAATGCTTGCATGGCTTAACTTCTCAAGAACTGACAACACTCTTTGATCTCGAGAGAAGTGTCTGGCATCGCAGTCGCTTCATATTCGTTGGTCAACTTGAATTTATATACAATAACGGTGTATACATTTGAAGAACATTGCAGTATGATCTTCGGAATGTTTTGGAGAGTTCCCAATGGACTTTCACAGAGAAATTATGAAATCCAATGCTTTTTGCTTGGACTTAAATCACATTAGTCATTACCTATAATGAAGCTACAAACTATTCGTTAATGCATATTGCTGACTGTAATTAATTAATTTATGAAGTTTACTTCAGTGTAGTGCTGGTTCGATATCCGATATATCGAAGTATCGCGATACTTGCGAAAGTTCAATACCGATACCTAGTGGTATAGCGATACTTCGATATTTTTGGTATCGGACGCCCACTGTTCGATACCTTCGATACCTTCAATACTTTCGATATTTCGAGTTCGACATCGAGTCCATTCGATGACGTCGATGCGAAGGCGCAACATCGTTGTCGATGACGTCGTTGTTTACGGGAACTACCACTTCGCTGCTTAACTTGACTTAGACGTGGTTGTTAAAAAAATAATACAAAATCAAATGTGAATTGTTTTCTAAAACTATATTGTAGAGTTAGTCTGTATAATAACTGTTTTCTGTGCACGATCTTAGCCTAGGTCATACTTCGCTTAGCTTCGGTTATCCAAACTACCATGCCGTCTGTCTCCCTACTTTACTTACGGTTATGCGTACAAAAACACACATCCTATAGTATTTTTATAGAGTGTTTATTGCACGCACTAGTATTTATGAAACTAATTTAATAATAATATTATTAATATAAATAATTATTCGAGCGCGATGCACAAGCTTTGTTTATCCGGGTTCTGTTTGGTGGTGCTGTTTATCTGTTTGGTGGCGCCACCGTTTGCCGTATTGGACTCCCTCAACCAAGACGAACGACAACAAGTCGTAACGTTCATCTCTAATTTGGCAGTTTTCCAACAAAGAGTGTCTGCTATGCCAAAAGTGCCCCAAAGATTGCGGGGGAAATACATCGAAATTGACAAAACAAGTCACTGTCCATCATTCAAGAAACAATTAAAACGTGATGATCAACTTTCATCGAAGAACACGTTGACGTTGTTGTGGACAACGTCGCAGCCAACGACTCGAGAACTATGTCCTATCGAAATATTCGACAATGAGCACGCAGTGGAGTGAGTGGACATCTAGTTACAGTCGAAGCGAATCACCATCGGTTGCCGGATCTACTACTGTGGCCACAGCGTTAAGAAGTGACATACACGATGACGATACGCTTTCTGCATCTACTGTTATTGGCACTGGCCAAACAGGTTCACCACTGGCAGAGGCAGAGGTAGAAACAGACTTGTTCTTGAAAACAGTTGCAAAATCATTATGGGGCTTGTTATGTGTACTTGATAACGTGGTAATTTAAGTTTTATATTAAACACTATTGCTGTGAACTGGGAAGTACAATTGTAATTTTATTTAATATTTTTTCTATTATTAATTAGTGTTATTTTATTGTAAACCAGTTATAACAGTGAATGTCCAACTGTGCTGGCACTATTATAAGTGATAGGTGTGTTTAGCAATAACATATTATTTGTATGTTATGTTTCAGCTGTACTTAATTGTTGATGGTAACTTTAGAGGACACGTTAACTTGAAATTAAGTTGCTTTATAGTGTATTTGCAAACAACTGGAGTGAAGTATTGTAATTAATTTAAAATAATTCAGTGCAATTAATTAAAGTATTTGTCACTAGGTATTTTATTGCAGTTGTCTTTATTGTTTTAATATTATATTACAATTACCTTTTAGTTTTACAACAGTAATCAATTATATTGAAACTGTTGTTTGTTTACTTAAATAAAATGAAAATTGCATATTAATCAATGTTTGCATTCACGACTAAATTATCATATATTTCCCTACAAGTGGCACATTATGTGTGTTTCTGTGGCATTACTCTAAATGGATAATGTGTTTCTTTGGAGATCTCTACTGTACTGAATTAGACTTACAAGGTAAATTTCGAGTATCGAAAAAAATCTAGTATCGATTGATATCGAAGAATTCTGGTATCGAACCAGCAATATATCGATCGATATCGAAGAATTCTGGTATCAAGCCAGCACTACTTCTGTTGCATACTGTGCTTCTACTGTGAACTGTGTTCTATGTGAATATTAGACATACAATTCAGGTATCGATCGGTATCGAACAAAACCTGGTATCGAACCAGCACTACTTCAGTGCATATAACTTATAAGTTTATAACATGGCCTTATGCACATTACCTATCATGAAAAAAAACCATAGGATTTACACATATTTACATCATGGTGTGTGACTATACTTCAGTGAATGCTGCACGGACTTAAGCATGTGATCTATTACAAAACATTTATATAATATTCTGCTCTTTTAATGTTAACCTGGAAGTGGTGACAATATGAACGGTTTGCAGCAATGTTTACATTATGCCTAAAATAATAAATTGCCTTAATTTGTTTATGATATCTCATGTTTTGTCTGTTTTTCACACTGTAAAGGTTCGTGTGCTCATGTATTAATTAATTATAACTAAAGAACGCAATAGTTTTCCAAATATCATTCAGAGGTAAAATAGTAGGTCAAACTGTAGGTTGTACCAAAACTTGATGCTAGGTCACATTAATGTCAATTAATGTTTATATGTGTATCGGATATTTGTAATGCCTCCGAAGTTCAGTGTGCATTTTTATTAATAAATTACACTATTAATAGGTGAAGTGCGAAATGTAGGTCAAGTAAATAGTTATGCTGTCATAACCACATACAAAACGTTTACATAGCATGTAAGTCATTATATTAGTGAGTTTGCCTCCGAACTACAACTGCCAAGTTCCTAATTCATGTAAATGATATAATTAATAGGAATTAATACCATTATGTATGTTAAATCTAGGTCAAACTTAGAATGCAGGTCAACCTACTTATGACATGTCAGTATATGATTATTTAGTTATAGGGGCTTTTAGGAGAGGGATCAGTCTAGCTCGCGCTATATGACCAAAAACTAGTTTTGTTTTTAATTGAAAAGGTTGAGTACGCGTGATCAAAAATTGGAGAGATGTGGTCCGCACCAATTTGTTATATTCGCAAGCAAAGCCAATGTCAATGAAGTGACTGAGTCATGGCATGAGTCATTGGATCTAGCATTTAATTGTTCACAAAAGAAAGGTTAGCCCGTGATGTTTAGTGAATGCGTTGCGTGTTGTCGTACGTCATCAGTGAATTTGAATCTGGTGATATAGTCTTTATAGAAAGTGGGTGCTTTCGAATTTTTTGACGCGGTGAAGGCGTACGTGTTACGAATATTCATATTGTATTTCACTAAAAACTACTTATTTCATGCTTTGTTTGCCTACCACCGATTAATTATAAGCCGTCATCCTTTTAATAATAATGATACATTGCTTTACGATTTAAATGTGTTGGTGAAAACTGCATATTGTTACGCTTGCTAAGGCAGAAACCGACTCCGACGGCACTAGTCACTAGACTAGTAAAAGCACTAATCTAGTAACTACCGGTCTATAAATGCAGAGGCTAATTCTCAATTAAAACACTGATATAGGCACCACTATACAATTATTTGCATTCACAATTAAGCATCATATCACAATGAAATCTACTTGATTTTATTAATCATTGCAACTTACCTGAACAAATCCCACTTCCAAATATGTCACAGAAATGGCGTCTGCGCGTCGAACTCAAACCTCTCAGTTTGCCGGTAAAATTGCATTCCCTAGGTGGCGTCATGACAAACTTCCCCTGCGACATCTTGCGGAACAATGTTGAAACTGGCTGGTATCGGGCCAATGCTGAGCCGATACAAGCAGGTCAATGCTGGGCCGATATAATCGGGCCAGTGCTGGGTCGATACAGGCCTCTCCGTCTCCTTCTCTGTGTGCGTGTCTTCATGTTGCTCCTCTTCAGCTCCTTAAATACCTTGGCTGCATCCTACCTCTTCCCCAGTAAGTCACTATCCACCTCCACCTCATATGCCGGCGCTGACTTAGAGACCTAGAGAGCAGTCACTGGTCTCACTGCAGGGTGACTTAGAGACCTAGAGAGCAGTCACTGGTCTCACTGCAGGGTGACTTAGAAACCCAGAGAACAGTCACTGGTCTCACTGGAGGGTGCCTTAGAGACCCAGGGAGCGAGTCACTGGTCTCACAGCAGGGTGACTTAGAGACCCAGAGAACAGTCACTGGACTCACTGGAGGGTGACTTAGAGACCCAGAGAACAGTCACTGGTCATCACTGCAGGGTGACTTAGAGACCCAGAGAACAGTCACTGGTCTCACTGGAGGGTGACTTAGAGACCCAGAGAACAGTCACTGGTCTCACTGGAGGGTGCCTTAGAGACCCAGGGAACAGTCACTGGTCTCACTGGAGGGTGACCTAGAGACCCAGAGAACAGTCACTGGTCTCACTGGAGGGTGACTTAGAGACCCAGAGAACAGTCACTGGTCTCACTGGAGGGTGACTTAGAGACCCAGAGAACAGTCACTGGTCTCACTGCAGGGTGACTTAGAGACCCAGAGAACAGTCACTGGTCTCACTGGAGGGTGACTTAGAGACCCAGAGAAGAGTCACTGGTCTCACTGGAGGGTGCCTTAGAGACCCAGAGAACAGTCACTGGTCTCACTGGAGGGTGACTTAGAGACCCAGAGAACAGTCACTGGTCTCACTGGAGGGTGGCTTAGAGATCCAGAGAAGAGTCGTTGGTCTCACTGGAGGGTGCCTTAGAGACCCAGAGAACAGTCACTGGTCTCACTGGAGGGTGACTTAGAGACCTAGAGAACAGTCACTGGTCTCACTGGAGGGTGCCTTAGAGACCCAGAGAGCAGTCACTGGTCTCACTGGAGGGTGACATAGGTACCCAGAGAACAGTCGCTGGTCTCACTGGAGGGTGCCTTAGAGACCCAGAGAACAGTCACTGGTCTCACTGGAGGGTGACTTAGAGACCCAGAGAACAGTCACTGGTCTCACTGGAGGGTGCCTTTGAGACCCAGGGAGCAGTCACTGGTCTCACAGCAGGGTGACTTAGAGACCCAGAGAACAGTCTCTGGACTCACTGGAGGGTGACTTAGAGACCCAGAGAACAGTCACTGGTCTCACTGCAGGGTGACTTAGAGACCCAGAGAACAGTCACTAGTCTCACTGGAGGGTGACTTAGAGACCCAGAGAACAGTCACTGGTCTCACTGGAGGGTGCCTTAGAGACCCAGGGAACAGTCACTGGTCTCACTGGAGGGTGCCTTAGAGACCCAGAGAACAGTCACTGGTCTCACTGGAGGGTGACTGAGAGACCCAGAGAACAGTCACTAGTCTCACTGGAGGGTGACTTAGAGACCCAGAGAGCAGTCACTGGTCTCACTGGAGGGTGACATAGGTACCAAAAGAACAGTCACTGGTCTCACTGGAGGGTGACCGAGAGACCCAGAAAACAGTCACTGGTCTCACTGGAGGGTGACTTAGAGACCCAGAGAACAGTCACTGGTCTCACTGGAGGGTGCCTTAGAGACCCAGGGAGCAGTCACTGGTCTCACAGCAGGGTGACTTAGAGACCCAGAGAACAGTCTCTGGACTCACTGGAGGGTGACTTAGAGACCCAGAGAACAGTCACTGGTCTCACTGCAGGGTGACTTACAGACCCAGAGAACAGTCACTGGTCTCACTGGAGGGTGACTTAGAGACCCAGAGAACAGTCACTGGTCTCACTGGAGGGTGCCTTAGAGACCCAGGGAACAGTCACTCGTCTCACTGGAGGGTGACATAGAGACCCAGAGAACAGTCACTGGTCTCACTGGAGGGTGACTGAGAGACCCAGAGAACAGTCACTGGTCTCACTGGAGGGTGACTTAGAGACCCAGAGAACAGTCACTGGTCTCACTGGAGGGTGACTTAGAGACCCAGAGAACAGTCACTGGTCTCACTGGAGGGTGACCGAGAGACCCAGAGAACAGTCACTGGTCTCACTGGAGGGTGACTTAGAGACCCAGAGAACAGTCACTGGTCTCACTGGAGGGTAACTTAGAGACCCAGAGAAGAGTCGCTGGTCTCACTGGAGGGTGCCTTAGAGACCCAGAGAACAGTCACTGGTCTCACTGGAGGGTGACTTAAAGACCCAGAGAACAGTCACTGGTCTCACTGGAGGGTGACTTAGAGACCCAGAGAACAGTCACTGGTCTCATTGGAGGGTGCCTTAGAGACCCAGAGAGCAGCCACTGGTCTCACAGGAGGGTGACATAGGTACCCAGAGAACAGTCACTGGTCTCACTGGAGGGTGCCTTAGAGACCCAGAGAACAGTCACTGGTCTCACTGTAGGGTGACTTAGAGACCCATAGAACAGTCACTGGTCTCACTGGAGGGTGACTTAGAGACCCAGAGAACAGTCACTGGTCTCACTGGAGGGTGACTTAGAGACCCAGAGAACAGTCAATGGTCTCACTGGAGGGTGATTTAGAGACCCAGAGAGAAGTCACCGGTCTAACTGGAGGGTGATTTAGAGACCCAGAGAACAGTCACTAGTCTCATTGGAGGATGACTTAGAGACCCAGAGAACAGTCACTGGTCTCACTGGAGGGTGACTTAGAGACCCAGAGAACAGTCACTGGTCTCACTGCAGGGTGACTTAGAGACCCAGAGAACAGTCACTGGTCTCACTGGAGGGTGACTTAGAGACCCAGAGAAGAGTCACTGGTCTCACTGGAGGGTGCCTTAGAGACCCAGAGAACAGTCACTGGTCTCACTGGAGGGTGACTTAGAGACCCAGAGAACAGTCACTGGTCTCACTGGAGGGTGGCTTAGAGATCCAGAGAAGAGTCGTTGGTCTCACTGGAGGGTGCCTTAGAGACCCAGAGAACAGTCACTGGTCTCACTGGAGGGTGACTTAGAGACCTAGAGAACAGTCACTGGTCTCACTGGAGGGTGCCTTAGAGACCCAGAGAGCAGTCACTGGTCTCACTGGAGGGTGACATAGGTACCCAGAGAACAGTCGCTGGTCTCACTGGAGGGTGCCTTAGAGACCCAGAGAACAGTCACTGGTCTCACTGGAGGGTGACTTAGAGACCCAGAGAACAGTCACTGGTCTCACTGGAGGGTGCCTTTGAGACCCAGGGAGCAGTCACTGGTCTCACAGCAGGGTGACTTAGAGACCCAGAGAACAGTCTCTGGACTCACTGGAGGGTGACTTAGAGACCCAGAGAACAGTCACTGGTCTCACTGCAGGGTGACTTAGAGACCCAGAGAACAGTCACTAGTCTCACTGGAGGGTGACTTAGAGACCCAGAGAACAGTCACTGGTCTCACTGGAGGGTGCCTTAGAGACCCAGGGAACAGTCACTGGTCTCACTGGAGGGTGCCTTAGAGACCCAGAGAACAGTCACTGGTCTCACTGGAGGGTGACTGAGAGACCCAGAGAACAGTCACTAGTCTCACTGGAGGGTGACTTAGAGACCCAGAGAGCAGTCACTGGTCTCACTGGAGGGTGACATTTGGACCAAGAGAACAGTCACTGGTCTCACTGGAGGGTGGGGGGGCCCCGGGGAAAAGACCCAGAGAACAGTCACTGGTCTCACTGGAGGGTGACCCTTTGAGACCCAGGGAGCAGTCACTGGTCTCACAGCAGGGTGACTTAGAGACCCAGAGAACAGTCTCTGGACTCACTGGAGGGTGACTTAGAGACCCAGAGAACAGTCACTGGTCTCACTGCAGGGTGACTTACAGACCCAGAGAACAGTCACTGGTCTCACTGGAGGGTGACTTAGAGACCCAGAGAGCAGCCACTGGTCTCACAGGAGGGTGACATAGGTACCCAGAGAACAGTCACTGGTCTCACTGGAGGGTGCCTTAGAGACCCAGAGAACAGTCACTGGTCTCACTGTAGGGTGACTTAGAGACCCATAGAACAGTCACTGGTCTCACTGGAGGGTGACTTAGAGACCCAGAGAACAGTCACTGGTCTCACTGGAGGGTGACTTAGAGACCCAGAGAACAGTCAATGGTCTCACTGGAGGGTGATTTAGAGACCCAGAGAGAAGTCACCGGTCTAACTGGAGGGTGATTTAGAGACCCAGAGAACAGTCACTAGTCTCATTGGAGGATGACTTAGAGACCCAGAGAACAGTCACTGGTCTCACTGGAGGGTGACTTAGAGACCCAGAGAACAGTCACTGGTCTCACTGCAGGGTGACTTAGAGACCCAGAGAACAGTCACTGGTCTCACTGGAGGGTGACTTAGAGACCCAGAGAAGAGTCACTGGTCTCACTGGAGGGTGCCTTAGAGACCCAGAGAACAGTCACTGGTCTCACTGGAGGGTGACTTAGAGACCCAGAGAACAGTCACTGGTCTCACTGGAGGGTGGCTTAGAGATCCAGAGAAGAGTCGTTGGTCTCACTGGAGGGTGCCTTAGAGACCCAGAGAACAGTCACTGGTCTCACTGGAGGGTGACTTAGAGACCCAGAGAACAGTCACTGGTCTCACTGGAGGGTGCCTTAGAGACCCAGAGAGCAGTCACTGGTCTCACTGGAGGGTGACATAGGTACCCAGAGAACAGTCGCTGGTCTCACTGGAGGGTGCCTTAGAGACCCAGAGAACAGTCACTGGTCTCACTGGAGGGTGACTTAGAGACCCAGAGAACAGTCACTGGTCTCACTGGAGGGTGCCTTTGAGACCCAGGGAGCAGTCACTGGTCTCACAGCAGGGTGACTTAGAGACCCAGAGAACAGTCTCTGGACTCACTGGAGGGTGACTTAGAGACCCAGAGAACAGTCACTGGTCTCACTGCAGGGTGACTTAGAGACCCAGAGAACAGTCACTAGTCTCACTGGAGGGTGACTTAGAGACCCAGAGAACAGTCACTGGTCTCACTGGAGGGTGACTTAGAGACCCAGGGAACAGTCACTGGTCTCACTGGAGGGTGCCTTAGAGACCCAGAGAACAGTCACTGGTCTCACTGGAGGGTGACTGAGAGACCCAGAGAACAGTCACTAGTCTCACTGGAGGGTGACTTAGAGACCCAGAGAGCAGTCACTGGTCTCACTGGAGGGTGACATAGGTACCAAAAGAACAGTCACTGGTCTCACTGGAGGGTGACCGAGAGACCCAGAAAACAGTCACTGGTCTCACTGGAGGGTGACTTAGAGACCCAGAGAACAGTCACTGGTCTCACTGGAGGGTGCCTTAGAGACCCAGGGAGCAGTCACTGGTCTCACAGCAGGGTGACTTAGA
This sequence comes from Ridgeia piscesae, assembly GCA_025642075.2. Lineage (NCBI taxonomy): Eukaryota > Metazoa > Annelida > Polychaeta > Sabellida > Siboglinidae > Ridgeia > Ridgeia piscesae. The sequence continues at coordinate 11,722 of JAODUO010003014.1, forward strand.
GACCCAGAGAACAGTCTCTGGACTCACTGGAGGGTGACTTAGAGACCCAGAGAACAGTCACTGGTCTCACTGCAGGGTGACTTACAGACCCAGAGAACAGTCACTGGTCTCACTGGAGGGTGACTTAGAGACCCAGAGAACAGTCACTGGTCTCACTGGAGGGTGCCTTAGAGACCCAGGGAACAGTCACTCGTCTCACTGGAGGGTGACATAGAGACCCAGAGAACAGTCACTGGTCTCACTGGAGGGTGACTGAGAGACCCAGAGAACAGTCACTGGTCTCACTGGAGGGTGACTTAGAGACCCAGAGAACAGTCACTGGTCTCACTGGAGGGTGACTTAGAGACCCAGAGAACAGTCACTGGTCTCACTGGAGGGTGACTTAGAGACCCAGAGAACAGTCACTGGTCTCACTGGAGGGTGACTTAGAGACCCAGAGAACAGTCACTGGTCTCACTGGAGGGTAACTTAGAGACCCAGAGAAGAGTCGCTGGTCTCACTGGAGGGTGCCTTAGAGACCCAGAGAACAGTCACTGGTCTCACTGGAGGGTGACTTAAAGACCCAGAGAACAGTCACTGGTCTCACTGGAGGGTGACTTAGAGACCCAGAGAACAGTCACTGGTCTCATTGGAGGGTGCCTTAGAGACCCAGAGAGCAGCCACTGGTCTCACAGGAGGGTGACATAGGTACCCAGAGAACAGTCACTGGTCTCACTGGAGGGTGCCTTAGAGACCCAGAGAACAGTCACTGGTCTCACTGTAGGGTGACTTAGAGACCCATAGAACAGTCACTGGTCTCACTGGAGGGTGACTTAGAGACCCAGAGAACAGTCACTGGTCTCACTGGAGGGTGACTTAGAGACCCAGAGAACAGTCAATGGTCTCACTGGAGGGTGATTTAGAGACCCAGAGAGAAGTCACCGGTCTAACTGGAGGGTGATTTAGAGACCCAGAGAACAGTCACTAGTCTCATTGGAGGATGACTTAGAGACCCAGAGAACAGTCACTGGTCTCACTGGAGGGTGACTGAGAGACCCAGAGAACAGTCACTAGTCTCACTGGAGGGTGACTTAGAGACCCAGAGAGCAGTCACTGGTCTCACTGGAGGGTGACATAGGTACCAAAAGAACAGTCACTGGTCTCACTGGAGGGTGACCGAGAGACCCTGAGAACAGTCACTGGTCTCACTGGAGGGTGACTTAGAGACCCAGAGAACAGTCACTGGTCTCACTGGAGGGTGCCTTAGAGACCCAGGGAGCAGTCACTGGTCTCACAGCAGGGTGACTTAGAGACCCAGAGAACAGTCTCTGGACTCACTGGAGGGTGACTTAGAGACCCAGAGAACAGTCACTGGTCTCACTGCAGGGTGACTTACAGACCCAGAGAACAGTCACTGGTCTCACTGGAGGGTGACTTAGAGACCCAGAGAACAGTCACTGGTCTCACTGGAGGGTGCCTTAGAGACCCAGGGAACAGTCACTCGTCTCACTGGAGGGTGACTTAGAGACCCAGAGAACAGTCACTGGTCTCACTGGAGGGTGACTGAGAGACCCAGAGAACAGTCACTGGTCTCACTGGAGGGTGACTTAGAGACCCAGAGAACAGTCACTGGTCTCACTGGAGGGTGACCGAGAGACCCAGAGAACAGTCACTGGTCTCACTGGAGGGTGACTTAGAGACCCAGAGAACAGTCACTGGTCTCACTGGAGGGTAACTTAGAGACCCAGAGAAGAGTCGCTGGTCTCACTGGAGGGTGCCTTAGAGACCCAGAGAACAGTCACTGGTCTCACTGGAGGGTGACTTAAAGACCCAGAGAACAGTCACTGGTCTCACTGGAGGGTGACTTAGAGACCCAGAGAACAGTCACTGGTCTCATTGGAGGGTGCCTTAGAGACCCAGAGAGCAGTCACTGGTCTCACTGGAGGGTGACATAGGTACCCAGAGAACAGTCACTGGTCTCACTGGAGGGTGCCTTAGAGACCCAGAGAACAGTCACTGGTCTCACTGTAGGGTGACTTAGAGACCCATAGAACAGTCACTGGTCTCACTGGAGGGTGACTTAGAGACCCAGAGAACAGTCACTGGTCTCACTGGAGGGTGACTTAGAGACCCAGAGAACAGTCAATGGTCTCACTGGAGGGTGATTTAGAGACCCAGAGAGAAGTCACCGGTCTAACTGGAGGGTGATTTAGAGACCCAGAGAACAGTCACTAGTCTCATTGGAGGATGACTTAGAGACCCAGAGAACAGTCACTGGTCTCACTGGAGGGTGACTGAGAGACCCAGAGAACAGTCACTAGTCTCACTGGAGGGTGACTTAGAGACCCAGAGAGCAGTCACTGGTCTCACTGGAGGGTGACATAGGTACCAAAAGAACAGTCACTGGTCTCACTGGAGGGTGACCGAGAGACCCTGAGAACAGTCACTGGTCTCACTGGAGGGTGACTTAGAGACCCAGAGAACAGTCACTGGTCTCACTGGAGGGTGCCTTAGAGACCCAGGGAGCAGTCACTGGTCTCACAGCAGGGTGACTTAGAGACCCAGAGAACAGTCTCTGGACTCACTGGAGGGTGACTTAGAGACCCAGAGAACAGTCACTGGTCTCACTGCAGGGTGACTTACAGACCCAGAGAACAGTCACTGGTCTCACTGGAGGGTGACTTAGAGACCCAGAGAACAGTCACTGGTCTCACTGGAGGGTGCCTTAGAGACCCAGGGAACAGTCACTCGTCTCACTGGAGGGTGACTTAGAGACCCAGAGAACAGTCACTGGTCTCACTGGAGGGTGACTGAGAGACCCAGAGAACAGTCACTGGTCTCACTGGAGGGTGACTTAGAGACCCAGAGAACAGTCACTGGTCTCACTGGAGGGTGACTTAGGGACCCAGAGAACAGTCACTGGTCTCACTGGAGGGTGACCGAGAGACCCAGAGAACAGTCACTGGTCTCACTGGAGGGTGACTTAGAGACCCAGAGAACAGTCACTGGTCTCACTGGAGGGTAACTTAGAGACCCAGAGAAGAGTCGCTGGTCTCACTGGAGGGTGCCTTAGAGACCCAGAGAACAGTCACTGGTCTCACTGGAGGGTGACTTAAAGACCCAGAGAACAGTCACTGGTCTCACTGGAGGGTGACTTAGAGACCCAGAGAACAGTCACTGGTCTCATTGGAGGGTGCCTTAGAGACCCAGAGAGCAGTCACTGGTCTCACTGGAGGGTGACATAGGTACCCAGAGAACAGTCACTGGTCACACTGGAGGGTGCCTTAGAGACCCAGAGAACAGTCACTGGTCTCACTGTAGGGTGACTTAGAGACCCATAGAACAGTCACTGGTCTCACTGGAGGGTGACTTAGAGACCCAGAGAACAGTCACTGGTCTCACTGGAGGGTGACTTAGAGACCCAGAGAACAGTCAATGGTCTCACTGGAGGGTGATTTAGAGACCCAGAGAGAAGTCACCGGTCTAACTGGAGGGTGATTTAGAGACCCAGAGAACAGTCACTAGTCTCATTGGAGGATGACTTAGAGACCCAGAGAACAGTCACTGGTCTCACTGGAGGGTGACTTAGAGACCCAGAGAAGCAGTCACTGGTCTCACTGGAGGGTGCCTTAGAGACCCAGAGAACAGTCACTGGTCTCACTGGAGGGTGACTTAAAGACCCAGAGAACAGTCACTGGTCTCACTGGAGGGTGACTTAGAGACCCAGAGAACAGTCACTGGTCTCATTGGAGGGTGCCTTAGAGACCCAGAGAGCAGTCACTGGTCTCACTGGAGGGTGACATAGGTACCCAGAGAACAGTCACTGGTCTCACTGGAGGGTGCCTTAGAGACCCAGAGAACAGGCACTGGTCTCACTGTAGGGTGACTTAGAGACCCATAGAACAGTCACTGGTCTCACTGGAGGGTGACTTAGAGACCCAGAGAACAGTCACTGGTCTCACTGGAGGGTGACTTAGAGACCCAGAGAACAGTCAATGGTCTCACTGGAGGGTGATTTAGAGACCCAGAGAGAAGTCACCGGTCTAACTGGAGGGTGATTTAGAGACCCAGAGAACAGTCACTAGTCTCATTGGAGGATGACTTAGAGACCAAGAGAACAGTCACTGGTCTCACTGGAGGGTGACTTAGAGACCCAGAGAGCAGTCACTGGTCTCACTGGAGGGTGATTTAGAGACCCAGAGAGAAGTCACCGGTCTAACTGGAGGGTGATTAAAGACCCAGAGAACAGTCACTGGTCTCACTGGAGGATGACTTAGAGACCCAGAGAACAGTCACTGGTCTCACTGGAGGGTGACTTAGAGACCCAGAGAACAGTCAATGGTCTCACTGGAGGGTGATTTAGAGACCCAGAGAGAAGTCACCGGTCTAACTGGAGGGTGATTTAGAGACCCAGAGAACAGTCACTAGTCTCATTGGAGGATGACTTAGAGACCCAGAGAACAGTCACTGGTCTCACTGGAGGGTGACTTAGAGACCCAGAGAGCAGTCACTGGTCTCACTGGAGGGTGATTTAGAGACCCAGAGAGAAGTCACCGGTCTAACTGGAGGGTGATTAAAGACCCAGAGAACAGTCACTGGTCTCACTGGAGGATGACTTAGAGACCCAGAGAACAGTCACTGGTCTCACTGGAGGGTGCCTTAGAGACCCAGAGAGCAGTCACTGGTCTCACTGGAGGGTGCCTCAGAGACCCAGAGAACAGTCACCGGTCTAACTGGAGGGTGACTTAGAGACCCAGAGAATAGTCACTGGTCTCACTGGAGGATAATAATAATAATAATGACTTCTTATGCGCCAATATCCTCGAAGATCAAGCTCAAGATCAGTACATGTTACGTAATATTTTACCGGGCGACTGTCGTGGGGCGTGGCAGACACTGGCTATCCGCGCACGTGTGGCTGTCTGTCGAACGACCACGGGATGTGCCGATTATGTTGCGCTGAGCAAGTCAAACCCCAAAGAAGCGCATTTAACTTGTTCTCGACTGAAAACATTCTAAGTGTTGGTTTAATTTGGAAGAACTGATGTTGCTGACAACATGAATTACATTGAAAGTCGTCGAGAAGGCATCAATTGATGGCTTGTCACTACGACTAGATTACCCGTGCGTGAACCAGCACCATGACATTTAAGGTGGGTGAAGGCGGAGCAGAACTTTAATTAAATTTCCTTTAACTCGCACAACGGCATTGTTCTATCACAACACTTGTTAAATGTACATTTGTCTAAATAGTAAAAATCAACCTTAATACGCAGGGTAAAGCTATACAAAATTATATAAACATTGCTTTAATGCTCAGCTTTGGTAGTTTTTTTAATTCGTGTTTGTATAAATTGCGCATGGTCCAGATACAATATTTTAATAAATTAAAGAAAAGGTCAACACGTTGTTGTAAGCATTGTTTTTATTAGGTCGAAACATGTGAAACCTTATTGCATTAAGGGCAACGTTAACATTGAAAAAGTGTCGTTTCCACAAAAGACATCCACATAGCAAACTTTGGGTAGGTATTATCTAGAGTGCTATTCTCCATGCCAGGTCTATATATTGGGGTCTACAATTGCGCATTGATACGTTTGGGTAAAAATCAATAGTAGGACATACCTTAATGAGTCTTGGCCTAGTTGGATGTTTGTTCTGGAAGCGGAGTAGATAATGAGGCAAAGGACGCTACATACTCTTTAAGGTGTATACCCAACCAATACACTTGGCTCTATGCTCATTAATTAATTGCAGAACTTGTTTGGCAAATATAGATTCTATTTTAGTTTTAATATCTACACTATTAAGACCTCCGTACGCAAATGTGTTTAATAGTTATTCTCTTTGCAAAGCTTCAGGTTTACTGTTCCAAAGAAACGGAAATGCCAATTTGTTTCAATTTGTCCACCTTGTTTGGCACTGAGACTCCCTATGTCCCAAAAAGAGCTCCATAGCATAGTTACCAGGGTGACACTTCCCCCTAAACGATAAATCCCTCCTGCTATATAAGTTCATACGTTTTCGAATTTGATAACATTAGCTCATCTACATTTTA
>JAODUO010003015.1:0-12641 GCA_025642075.2 Ridgeia piscesae
CCCCTCCCCAGTTTGAACAGCGTCGTCTTGAAATCTGACGTTGCAAAATGCGCGGTTGCGTTTGTCTGACGTCACAGTAGGGATGTCCCTTCCGGTTTCGCGCCATTACCACGCCGGCAGCCGAATGCTGGAAATAGATGCAGTTTCTTTACTGTAATCTCGACCGCATCGCTGTGGGATTTACGCCTTTGACGCCAGTGGGGTGATGGAATGTGGGCATTTGTCAGAATTTAGGCTACTGGTGTCAACGTCTTTAGTCACCGTACATATAATAACGCTGTTTTTATTGTGTTTTTGTCTCAGGTGTCTTCGCCAGGTGAAGGTTCAGAGACGCATGGTCCAAAGCCGGCGACTTCTGGCAGCATTACGACCGACCGGGCGCGATGATGTGAATACTGACGACGCGGGTCAGTCTGATAGGAGTGAAACCTTGTGTTTATCGAGTACAGCCATTTGTAGGTGCAGTATAACGTGTTATGTAATTGTAAATGTAGGCCGATCACCGGGAGAATCAAATATAGCTAGACATAGATGTCATGTATAATACAAATTGCGGGTGGACATTAGTTTTAATGTTACAGTTCTCACAAAGACGAGAAAACAAACGAAACGTTTTACTTAGACGATTGGTGTAGCTAGTTTTCACGCTATGTGATTGATCAGAACTGATATATAGACGATGGTTTAGACTTCAATAGTTTACTCGTAACCACTCCAGGTGGTGCTTTTTGGGTCTAGCAATATCTGCCAGTTGTATGCATTCAATCGAATGTGCTCTTCTTGTATTAAGAAGTTGATTGGCTGGATCAAGTGCAAAACATCCAACTATGCCAGTAACAGGTGCACCATGACACATCACCTTGTGAGCGAGCTTCGTTGCACACAACAACTTGGCTACATTAATTATTAGATTCAAAACAATAATGTCAAAATATGATGCTAAAATAAGGCACATGGAACGAATCTTGTATAAGGGGCCGATCGCACCGCGGAAACTTCTTAACATTGGTAAGATAAGCACCAATCGCGGAATGTCACACAAATTCTTGCAGCAAACATACACCCACTCAATACAGTTGGTTCTCTGTCTGTCATTACTTCAATCGCAACGCACTGATCTCGACTGGAAACAGTATGCTTAGGAGCATCATGCAAATGCAACCGTAGGCCAGAGCTTTGTGTACTGTAAGTCAGGAGTACACAATTGATTTGTTTTTTCTGAAACAAGTGTAGAGATCAAACGATGTTTTGGGGCCAATATATTGGAAACACACATTACTCGGCAAGCAGACTTGTATCTAGGTAGTGACGGAGATCGGCTTCCTTTTGAGGCATTGCCTATTGCCGTGCAATCAATGCATGCGAAACAGTGATAACTGTCAACAGGTCAGGTCCTTGACCATTCCAAGAGCGCCATGCCGACAAACAGGTAACGCCAAAAGCTAGACATAACAGCTGCGAAGTGCCATACAGAAAAAAGGTTCTTCCAAACTACCCAGGCAACTACACGATTATATACTAGACTTGGGTGGGGTGCACCACTTCTCTCGCGTCGTGTCCTGAGAGTGTTTTGTTGCTCACACTTCGGAATCAAATCGGAATACCTGAAACGAAACAGCAACATTTGGCAAGTTCAATATGAAAACGAAACCACAAAGCAATTAACAGGCAATGGTCGCATCATATAACCATTGGTATTAGCTACACAAACCGAACGCCCTACAAATGGTATCACATTACAGAGTAAATTTTATGCGAACGGAACGAACGTCTTGTATCACGCCGCATCACACACTTCGACGATATGTGTTTGATTTAACAACAGCTTTTGTTTCATTGCGTTGTGTACAAGCATTTCGTGTATTCATAAACAGTTTGAAATGGCATTAATGTTAGATATATATTTGCGAAGGCTGCATACAGCATGTTGGTGCGTAACGTTTGAATACACACGACGGAGTCGCCAACATTAAGAATTCTCGTGAGAGTAATTGCAACCAAATCGTGTTAAGTATATGCCAAACTCTATTGATGTAATGGAAAGCTAAACTTCAATCATGAAGATGGAGCGACATTACATGATGGAATTATACAATTAAATGTTGTGCATTTACAAAATAATTTGTGCATCACATAATTGCCACTTTGTTCAACGAGCCGTGTTATTTAACATCACGAAACGCGGCCGGGTTTATAAGCGGACCAGCAGCCGAGTGGTTAAAAACGAACAAGCTAACATTGTTGAATAATCGTTATAGCCAAACATTTGAATCTAAGAAAAATACCCAAGCACAACCCTGACTAAAAAAGTACGATGCGGCGTGCAACATAACCTGTAGGGCAGCTTGAAAGAAACAAGATACGAGAAAGGCCCCCATTGACATAAGGATCTTGAAATCTGACGTTGTCAGAACGAAAATAGCGCGTGGCGTATTGTCGTGACGTCACAGTAGGGATGTCCCTTCCGGTTTCGCGCCATTACCACGCCGCGCAGCCGAATGCTGGAAATAGATGCTAGTTTCTTTACTGTAATCTCGACCGCATCGCTGTGGGATTTACGCCTTTGACGCCAGTGGGGTGATGGAATGTGGGCATGTGTCAGAATTTAGGCTACTGGTGTCAACGTCTTTAGTCACCGTACATATAATAACGCTGTTTTTATTGTGTTTTTGTCTCAGGTGTCTTCGCCAGGTGAAGGTTCAGAGACGCATGGTCCAAAGCCGGCGACTTCTGGCAGCATTACTGACCGACCGGGCGCGATGATGTGAATACTGACGACGCGGGTCAGTCATTTGATAGTGAGTGAAACCTTGTGTTTATCGAGTACAGCCACTTTGTGCAGGTGCAGTATAACGTGTTGATGTAATTGTAAATGTAGGCCGATCACCGGGAGAATCAAATATAGCTAGACATAGATGTCATGTATAATACAAATTGCGGGTGGACATTAGTTTTAATGTTACAGTTCTCACAAAGACGAGAAAACAAACGAAACGTTTTACTTAGACGATTGGTGTAGCTAGTTTTCACGCTATGTGATTGATCAGAACTGATATATAGACGATGGTTTAGACTTCGAATAGTTTACTCGTAACCACTCCAGGTGGTGCTTTTTGGGTCTAGCAATATCTGCCAGTTGTATGCATTCAATCGAATGTGCTCTTCTTGTATTAAGAAGTTAATTGGCTGGATCAAGTGCAAAACATCCAACTATGCCAGTAACACGTGCACCATGACACATCACCTTGTGAGCGAGCTTCTGTTGCACACAGACAACTTGGCTACATTAATTATTAGATTCAAAAACAAGTAATGTCAAAATATGATGCTAAAATAAGGCACATGGAACGAAACTTGTATAAGGGGCCGCGATCGCACCGCGGAAACTGTCTTAACATTGGTAAGCATAAGCACCAATCGCGCGAATGTCACACACATTCTCGCACGCAAACATATACCCACTCAATACAGTTGGTTCTCTGTCTGTCATTACTTCAATCGCATCGCACTGATCTGGACTGGAAACAGTATGCTTAGGGAGCATCATGCAAATGCAACCGTAGGCCAGACGCTTTGTTGTAGTGTAAGTCAGGAGTACACAATTGATTTGTCTTTTTCTGAAACACGTGTAGAGATCAAACGATGTTTTGAGACCAATAGATATTGGAAACACACATTACTCGGCAAGCAGACTTGTATCTAGGTAGTGACGGAGAACGGCTTCCTTTTGAGGCATTGCCTATTGCCGTGCAATCAATAGCATGCGAAACAGTGATAACTGTCAACAGGTCAGGTCCTTGACCATTCCAAGAGCGCCATGCCGACAAACAGGTAACGCCAAAAGCTAGACATAACAGTCCTGACGAAGTGCCATACGAGAAAAAAAAGGTTCTTCCAAACTACCCAGGCAACTACACGATTATATACTAGACTTGGGTGGGGTGCACCACTTCGCGTCGTGTCCTGAGAGTGTTTGTTGTCACACTTCGGAATCAAATCGGAATACCTGAAACGAAACAGCAACATTTGGCAAGTTCAATATGAAAACGAAACCACAAAGCAATTAACAGGCAATGGTCGCATCATATACCATTGGTATTAGCTACACAAACCGAACGCCCTACAAATGGTATCACATTACAGAGTAAATATTTATGCGAACGGAACGAAGTCTTGTATCACGCCGCTCACACACTTCGACGATATGTGTTTGATTTAACAACAGCTTTTGTTTCATTGCGTTGTGTACAAGCATTTCGTGTATTCATAAACAGTTTGAAATGGCATGTAATGTTAAGATATATATTTGCGAAGGCTGCATACAGCACTGTTGGCGTCGCCGTTAACAAGTTTTAGAATTACACATCGACGAGAGTAAGTGCCAACACTTAAACGGAACTTCTGTCGTTGAGAGTATATTTATTGCGAAGTCAATAATAGAATGTTAAGTTAGATACTGCCCAAACTTCTATTTGCATAGGCATACATGGAAAGCTTAAGACATTGACAATCATCGAAGAGTGGTATGCGACATGTACAGTGGACTGTGAATTATAACAAGAATATAAATGTTGTGCCATTTCCGACAATAATTAGGCACTTGTGTAGCATACAACCGACCTCAATTGCTCCTACATTTGAAAATTCATTACGGGAGGCGCGGGTAGTGTAGTGGTTAACGCGCATCCAACTGACAAACCGACGGCCCGGGTTTAATAAGAGCGGACACAGCAGGCCTGACATAGTTGGTATAAAAATCAATGAACATAGACTAACATTGTTGAATCTAATCGGTTCTATACGCCAAGCACATTACATGAATCGTACAAAAAAGTACCCGAATGTCGCACAGCCGCTGCACAACATAAAACTGTAGTCTATGCGTGTCATGAGAAACATGAACCTGTGCAAGGGCAGACATTGAAAAAAGAAGGAGAGTCGGAAGAAAGCGCCCCCCTCCCCAGTTTGCCTACATCAACGGCGTCGCCATCTTGAAATCTGACGTTGTCAGAACGAAAATAGCGCGGTTGGCGTATTGTCGTGACGTCACAGTAGGGATGTCCCTTCCGGTTTCGCGCCATTACCACGCCGCGCAGCCGAATGCTGGAAATAGATGCTAGTTTCTTTACTGTAATCTCGACCGCATCGCTGTGGGATTTACGCCTTTGACGCCAGTGGGGTGATGGAATGTGGGCATGTGTCAGAATTTAGGCTACTGGTGTCAACGTCTTTAGTCACCGTACATATAATAACGCTGTTTTTATTGTGTTTTTGTCTCAGGTGTCTTCGCCAGGTGAAGGTTCAGAGACGCATGGTCCAAAGCCGGCGACTTCTGGCAGCATTACTGACCGACCGGGCGCGATGATGTGAATACTGACGACGCGGGTCAGTCATTTGATAGAGTGAAACCTTGTGTTTATCGAGTACAGCCACTTTGTGCAGGTGCAGTATAACGTGTTGATGTAATTGTAAATGTAGGCCGATCACCGGGAGAATCAAATATAGCTAGACATAGATGTCATGTATAATACAAATTGCGGGTGGACATTAGTTTTAATGTTACAGTTCTCACAAAGACGAGAAAACAAACGAAACGTTTTATTAGACGATTGGTGTAGCTAGTTTTCACGCTATTGATTGATCAGAACTGATATAAGACGATGGTTTAGACTTCGAATAGTTTCTCGTAACCACTCCAGGTGGTGCTTTTTGGGTCTAGCAATATTGCCAGTTGTATGCATTAATCGAATGGCTCTTTGATTAAAAGTTATTGGTGGCAGTGCAAAACCACTATGCCTAACATTGCACCATAACATCACTTGGAAGCACACTTGCCCAACAACTCACATTAATAGATGTCAGACAATATTCAAAATGGCAAATAACATGGAACAATTTGTAAGGAGCACCGAATCGCACCGAAACCACCTTTGTTATTAAGCACAATCAAATTATATTTTTCGAAACATAAATCAAACAGTTGGTTTACCTTCATTACTTCAATCGCAACGCACTGATCTCGACTGGAAACAGTATGCTTAGGGAGCATCATGCAAATGCAACCGTAGGCCAGACGCTTTGTTGTACTGTAAGTCAGGAGTACACAATTGATTTGTCTTTTTCTGAAACAAGTGTAGAGATCAAACGATGTTTTGGGGCCAATATATTGGAAACACACATTACTCGGCAAGCAGACTTGTATCTAGGTAGTGACGGAGATCGGCTTCCTTTTGAGGCATTGCCTATTGCCGTGCAATCAATAGCATGCGAAACAGTGATAACTGTCAACAGGTCAGGTCCTTGACCATTCCAAGAGCGCCATGCCGACAAACAGGTAACGCCAAAAGCTAGACATAACAGTCCTGACGAAGTGCCATACGAGAAAAAAAAGGTTCTTCCAAACTACCCAGGCAACTACACGATTATATACTAGACTTGGGTGGGGTGCACCACTTCTCTCGCGTCGTGTCCTGAGAGTGTTTTGTTGCTCACACTTCGGAATCAAATCGGAATACCTGAAACGAAACAGCAGACATTTGGCAAGTTCAATATGAAAACGAAACCACAAAGCAATTAACAGGCAATGGTCGCATCATATAACCATTGGTATTAAGCTACACAAACCGAACGCCCTACAAATGGTATCACATTACAGAGTAAATATTTATGCGAACGGAACGAACGTCTTGTATCACGCCGCATCACACACTTCGACGATATGTGTTTGATTTAACAACAGCTTTTGTTTCATTGCGTTGTGTACAAGCATTTCGTGTATTCATAAACAGTTTGAAATGGCATGTAATGTTACAGATATATATTTGCGAAGGCTGCATACAGCACTGTTGGCGTCGCCGTTAACAAGTTTTAGAATTACACATCGACGAGAGTACAGTGCCAACACTTAAACGGAACTTCTGTCGTTGAGAGTATATATTATTGCGAAGCTCAATAATACGAATGTTAAATTAGATACTGCCCAAACTTCTATTTGCATAGGCATACATGGAAAGCTTAAGACATTGACAACTCATCGAAGAGTGGTATGCGACATGTACAGTGGACTGTGAATTATAACAAGAATATAAATGTTGTGCCATTTCCGACAATAATTAGGCACTTGTGTAGCATACAAACCGACCTCAATTGCTCCTACATTTGAAAATTCATTACGGGAGGCGCGGGTAGTGTAGTGGTTACGCGCATCCAACTGACAAACCGACGGCCCGGGTTTAATAAGAGCGGACACAGCAGGCCTGACATAGTTGGTATAAAAATCAATGAACATAGACTAACATTGTTGAATCTAATCGGTTCTATACGCCAAGCACAATTACATGAATCGTACAGAAAAAGTACCCGAATGTCGCACAAGCCGCTGCACCATAATAAAACTGTAGTCCTATGCGTGTGCATGATGACAACATGAACCTGTGCAAGGGCAGACATTGAAAGAAAGAAGGAGTAGTCGGAAGAAAGCGCCCCCCTCCCCAGTTTGCCTACATCAACGGCGTCGCCATCTTGAAATCTGACGTTGTCAGAACGAAAATAGCGCGGTTGGCGTATTGTCGTGACGTCACAGTAGGGATGTCCCTTCCGGTTTCGCGCCATTACCACGCCGCGCAGCCGAATGCTGGAAATAGATGCTAGTTTCTTTACTGTAACTCGACCGCATCGCTGTGGGATTTACGCCTTTGACGCCAGTGGGGTGATGGAATGTGGGCATGTGTCAGAATTTAGGCTACTGGTGTCAACGTCTTTAGTCACCGTACATATAATAACGCTGTTTTTATTGTGTTTTTGTCTCAGGTGTCTTCGCCAGGTGAAGGTTCAGAGACGCATGGTCCAAAGCCGGCGACTTCTGGCAGCATTACTGACCGACCGGGCGCGATGATGTGAATACTGACGACGCGGGTCAGTCTTTGATAGTGAGTGAAACCTTGTGTTTATCGAGTACAGCCACTTTGTGCAGGTGCAGTATAACGTGTTGATGTAATTGTAAATGTAGGCCGATCACCGGGAGAATCAAATATAGCTTGACATAGATGTCATGTATAATACAAATTGCGGGTGGACATTAGTTTTAATGTTACAGTTCTCACAAAGACGAGAAAACAAACGAAACGTTTTACTTAGACGATTGGTGTAGCTAGTTTTCACGCTATGTGATTGATCAGAACTGATATATAGACGATGGTTTAGACTTCGAATAGTTTACTCGTAACCACTCCAGGTGGTGCTTTTTGGGTCTAGCAATATCTGCCAGTTGTATGCATTCAATCGAATGTGCTCTTCTTGTATTAAGAAGTTGATTGGCTGGATCAAGTGCAAAACATCCAACTATGCCAGTAACAGGTGCACCATGACACATCACCTTGTGAGCGAGCTTCTGTTGCACACATACAACTTGGCTACATTAATTATTAGATTCCAAGACAACTAATGTCAAAATATGATGCTAAAATAAGGCACATGGAACGAATCTTGTATAAGGGGCCGGGATCGCACCGCGGAAACTATCTTAACATTGGTAAGTATAAGCACCAATCGCGAGAATGTCACACAAATTCTTGCACGCAAACATACACCCACTCAATACAGTTGGTTCTCTGTCTGTCATTACTTCAATCGCAACGCACTGATCTCGACTGGAAACAGTATGCTTAGGGAGCATCATGCAAATGCAACCGTAGGCCAGACGCTTTGTTGTACTGTAAGTCAGGAGTACACAATTGATTTGTCTTTTTCTGAAACAAGTGTAGAGATCAAACGATGTTTTGGGGCCAATATCTATTGGAAACACACATTACTCGGCAAGCAGACTTGTATCTAGGTAGTGACGGAGATCGGCTTCCTTTTGAGGCATTGCCTATTGCCGTGCAATCAATAGCATGCGAAACAGTGATAACTGTCAACAGGTCAGGTCCTTGACCATTCCAAGAGCGCCATGCCGACAAACAGGTAACGCCAAAAGCTAGACATAACAGTCCTGACGAAGTGCCATACGAGAAAAAAAAGGTTCTTCCAAACTACCCAGGCAACTACACGATTATATACTAGACTTGGGTGGGGTGCACCACTTCTCTCGCGTCGTGTCCTGAGAGTGTTTTGTTGCTCACACTTCGGAATCAATCGAAACCTGAAAGAAACAAACATGCATTCAAATGAAAACAAACCAAAGAATAAGCAAGGCGATCTATAGCCGATACACACACCGAAGCTAATGTACACATTGGTAAATTTTTGGAACAACACGTTTTATACCGTAAATGCATATTGTTGATTTAAACATTTGTTTCATCGTTGGTCGCTTTCGTTTAAAACATTTGAGGAGTAATGTAAATTTATTGGAAGCTGCTAGATTTGTGCGAACAAGTTTAGAATTAAATGATACGCCCAACATTAAGGAATTCTGGTTAGATAATTATCGAAGGGATAAAATGTAATAGACTGCAAATTCATGATAGATGTTGAAACTAAAATTAAACTTGAAGATGACGACTAGTGACTTGAAAAAAAAAGAGTGGCATTTCGATAAAGGCACTTGACAAACCGACCTGCCCTTTAAAAATCATACAGCGGCTGATGTTGGATAAACAAGACTTAAGACAACAGTGACTAATGGTTATAGCAAGCACATTAATAATCGTTCAAAAGCCAATTCAAACGTCAAAATAAAATGTGCAGCGGCTGGACAATAACTGTGCAGGGACATGAAAAAAAAGGTGCAAGAAGCCCCCAGTTGCAAAGCGTCCCTCTATTGCTTCAGACGAAATCGATTGCGTTGTCGGACGAATAGGGTGCCTTCGTTTGCGCCATTAAGCGCCCCGATCGATCAGTTCTACGAATCTGACGATGCTGTGTTTACGCTTTGACCCATGGGTGTGGAATTGGGCATGGTAGATTGGCATGTGTCAATTTTAGCACCGTATAACGTTTTTATTGTTTTTTTAGGTGTTTCAGTGAGGTTGACCATGTCAAGCCGGGATTCGGAGCATGCACCGCCTGGATACTGACGACCGGCGTTTTGATAGAGAACCTGTGTTTATAGTAGCACTTTGTGTCAGTAAACGATTTGTAAAGTGCCGATACCGGGAGAATAAATGTAGCAGATCGAAATCAAATTGGTGGACATAGTTAATGTTAATTACAAACGGAAACAAAAAACGTTTTACTAGACGATGAGAGTTTTACTTGGATTGTGAACTATTTAGCATGTTTGATCGAATGTTTATGACCATCAGGTGTGTTTTTTCTGAACTCCGTGTGCTTATCGAATTCTTCTTGTATTAAAATTGATTGTGTCATGAAAACAATATGCCGACAGGTGCAAAACATCACCTTGCAGTTCGTGCACACAACAACTTGGCACTTATTTGACAAACAACTTGCAAAATATAGTAAAAAAGAATGGAAAATTGATAAGGCAGATGACCGGGAACTTTTAAATGGAGATACCCGCGGAATTAACATTGAGAAACAACCACCAATACATGTTCTCGCGCATACTCAACCAACACTGTTCGCTGACATATCTTGGGAGCACTGAAATGACGAGCAGAGCTTTGTGACTGAAGCAAGTACAATGATTTGTTTTTTCTGAAAGTAGATAAACATGTTTTGCATTTTTGAAACAATTAGAACAACGATGTTGAGGACTCTTGAACCTTGCCGGCAACAACTGGAACAGGTACGTCAACAGGTCGGTCCTTGACATTCCAGAGGCCATGCACAAACAGGTAACGCCAAAAGCTAGACATAACAGTCCTGACGAGTCCAAGAGAAAGGTCTTCCAAATACCAGGCAACACCATTATATACTTGTGGGGTGCACCACTTCTCTCGCGTCGTGTCCTGAGAGTGTTTTGTTGCTCACACTTCGGAATCAAATCGGAATACCTGAAACGAAACAGAACATTTGGCAAGTTCAATATGAAAACGAAACCACAAAGCAATTAACAGGCAATGGTCGCATCATATAACCATTGGTATTAAGCTACACAAACCGAACGCCCTACAAATGGTATCACATTACAGAGTAAATATTTATGCGAACGGAACGAACGTCTTGTATCACGCCGCATCACACACTTCGACGATATGTGTTTGATTTAACAACAGCTTTTGTTTCATTGCGTTGTGTACAAGCATTTCGTGTATTCATAAACAGTTTGAAATGGCATGTAATGTTAGATATATATTTGCGAAGGCTGCATACAGCACTGTTGGCGTCGCCGTTAACAAGTTTTAGAATTACACATCGACGAGAGTACAGTGCCAACACTTAAACGGAACTTCTGTCGTTGAGAGTATATATTATTGCGAAGCTCAATAATACGAATGTTAATTAGATACTGCCCAAACTTCTATTTGCATAGGCATACATGGAAAGCTTAAGACATTGACAATCATCGAAGAGTGGTATGCGACATGTACAGTGGAAAATTTCATTTCCGACAATAATTAGGCACTTGTGTAGCATACAACGACCTCAATTGCTCCTACATTTGAAAATTCATTACGGGAGGCGCGGGTAGTGTAGTGGTTACGCGCATCCAACTGACAAACCGACGGCCCGGTTTAATAAGAGCGGACACAGCAGGATAACAGTCCTGACGAAGTGCCATACGAGAAAAAAAGGTTCTTCCAAACTACCCAGGCAACTACACGATTATATACTAGACTTGGGTGGGGTGCACCACTTCTCTCGCGTCGTGTCCTGAGAGTGTTTTGTTGCTCACACTTCGGAATCAAATCGGAATATCTGAAACGAAACAGTAGACATTTGGCAAGTTCAATATGAAAACGAAACCACAAAGCAACTAACAGGCAATGGTCGCATCATATAGCCATTGGTATTGAGCTACACAAACCGAACGCCCTACAAATGGTATCACATTACAGAGTAAATCTTTATGCGAACGGAACGAACGTCTTGTATCACGCCGCATCACACACTTCGACGATATGTGTTTGATTTAACAACAGCTTTTGTTTCATTGCGTTGTGTACAAGCATTTCGTGTATTCATAAACAGTTTGAAATGGCATGTAATGTTACAGATATATATTTGCGAAGGCTGCATACAGCACTGTTGGCGTCGCCGTTAACAAGTTTTAGAATTACACATCGACGAGAGTACAGTGCCAACACTTAAACGGAACTTCTGTCGTTGAGAGTATATATTATTGCGAAGCTCAATAATACGAATGTTAAATTAGATACTGCCCAAACTTCTATTTGCATAGGCATACATGGAAAGCTTAAGACATTGACAACTCATCGAAGAGTGGTATGCGACATGTACAGTGGACTGTGAATTATAACAAGAATATAAATGTTGTGCCATTTCCGACAATAATTAGGCACTTGTGTAGCATACAAACCGACCTCAATTGCTCCTACATTTGAAAATTCATTACGGGAGGCGCGGGTAGTGTAGTGGTTAACGCGCATCCAACTGACAAACCGACGGCCCGGGTTTAATAAGAGCGGACACAGCAGGCCTGACATAGTTGGTATAAAAATCAATGAACATAGACTAACATTGTTGAATCTAATCGGTTCTATACGCCAAGCACAATTACATGAATCGTACAGAAAAAGTACCCGAATGTCGCACAAGCCGCTGCACCATAATAA
>JAODUO010003016.1:2500-18490 GCA_025642075.2 Ridgeia piscesae
TTCGCCCAACACTTGAGTGGTGGCTTTGGAATACTGAAATAGACATAAGCTTGAAGGAATGCTACAGCAATCGAAGAGCTGCTCACTGCAAAAAAATCAACCAGATCACATTCTAACTGTCAAGAATTCAACGCGAAGCAAGATGTAGGCCGCTTTGCATACGATGTAGGCCGATGCCTCTGTTATGGAAACTCGAAGGAATCAACGAAAACTATTAGTTAATTGAGACACAAGTGCAACCTACCGCATATGTTGGGTCCATTATCTTGTCAACCAAGTGGAATGATTCATAGGCTGAGTGGTATAACGGGTAAGAGGAGATACCCTGTTTCTGGTCGAAACTATAGCGTAGGTCGGCACAAGTGACTCCTACTTTTAAGATGAAATGTGTATAATCACTGCCTGCGCCAAGTAGCGGAACTCTGCAAAATACAAAACAACAATAATTTGTTATGAAATTAGAGAAACGTAGTTTCACGACGTACATACCCAATGTAATATAAATTCAGAAATATGTTTTCTCTGTTCTCACTGGCAACTGTGACTATCCGTTCGCATATAGCAACTTTCCATACATTGATGACGTAACTAGAAGTGATAAGATACCAAATTCAGTATCGGGTATCTAAATTCAGTCCTATTAATTGAAAAAGAGTAAACCTCTTGGTTTGGCACATATCGATTAGCACGACCCTAATGTTTCCTGATGTACAAGATAATATTACTTTCCTAGATAAATCCATTACACACAATTGTTGCAGTTTTGTTCGATTTGTTTGACATTTTATACATTGTTTATCTACGCTACCTCGGCTTTCCAGTGTGTTTCCCGTCGGCGTCTTTCTGTGGCACGCCGATGACCCAAGTGTCGTAGACAGTCGCTCTGCCTTTAGCTATCTCCTCGGGGTTTGGGTTCGGCACCTGACGGCGTTTCGATTGTGCATTGAGGAAAAACGACACAGACAAGAAACAGCTGAGATAGTGTGGAATGATGGTACAACGATTACGACCTCCTTAACTTCGAACGAGTACAAACAAGTCCCTTTGCAAACAAAGAAGAACTAAGTACACGTTTAACGTTTATAAACTATGTATGTATTTTGATCATTATGGAATGCCACACACAATGATATTTTAAAAACATTGGTTGAAAAGCTACATTTTACATTTCATAGTGAGAGCGATTAAGTCATAAATCCTTCCACGCAACGAAGCAAGAAATGCTTGGTCAAGTTGATATAACGACTCAACCCACGCATTAAAGGGACCCAAAAGGGAAAAGTTACATGCTATGCACGTGAAAGAGTTAATAAAAACAAACTATTTTGAACGGTAATCACATTTTTAACGTCAGTGGTTTATTAATAAAAAAATTGAACACCTTTTCCATCAAAGTTCGTAAGTCGCGCCATTTTGACTGATGTGTGACGTCGGCAAATGCTTGGCTCATTGAGCGCAGAGCGGGCAACTCTGTATTAAAAATTCCGTTAAAATAATCGCCAGGTGGCGCGCCGCGATGTTTACATCCGCTTCGTGTACCCGGTTCAGAAAGAAATAGCTGAATTTCGGTTGCAACGATAAGGGCCAACATTTTCAAGATAGAACTGAACGCGCTGGTAAACAAAACCCGCCGGAAGCCGAAATTCAGAGGCGAGTAACAAGTCGGTGCGACATTGACAAGTGGTCGAAACTCGCTGAAACTTCGAAACACTGACATGTATTTTGATGGCCTCGCATTCGATCACGGGATTCGGCGAGTTTCTTCTTAGTCACAGCCATGCCATGTATTATTCTCCAAATCAGTGGTGTAGTGTCGGATATGTTATACACAACGTGAGGTTTCCCAATTTGAAACAAATATCATATGGGGTCATGGCTCTGCGATTTATGTCAGCGTGATATGATGGCTCGGTCCTTCGCTTATTTAAACTGTTTTCGGAATACACTTCAGTTTGTCACACGGCAAAAATATAGATTAATTGTTGTTTTTTCAAATACTTGATAATTATTGTATTAACAGTAAAAGGACTTTAGCATTCTTTTGTATTATTTATTACAAATGCTGATGTGCGGCTATGGAACAGATAAAGTCAATCTGGTAGATATAAATAAAACACAGCTGTAGATGAACTATGCACATGGAAAAGATGAGTTTATCTAACTATGTGGTGTCAATATTGATTGTTCTTTTAATATGCGTGGTATATTTAAAGGGAAAGTTTGGAGCATAATTCTGGAGGGCTAAATAAAAAAGAAAATCACCACCCATGTTCTTTATGAAATCGACTTCATGCTGAATAATAGTTGTTTTTAGCTGAAATATATGTACAGTGGAATGTCTCTATTAAATATAACCATTTGAACTGGGTAAAAGTAACACAACTAGCAGAACAAATATTCTAAACTATAACATATGTGGATATATTTATGTATATTCTGCGGTGATCTTAATTGCAATGTAACTTTGTTGTCGAGGTAACCATAATAGTGGCGAGGTAACCATAATAGTAGCCGTCAGGTTCCACATTGTGCTACTAATATTTCTAATTCATGAAAAACTAATTTAAACATATGTTTCAGATGTGCCATGATATATTACAAATGGCCATGGATTTTATATTCTGTGTTTGGAGCAGACAGTGCTTCCAAATGTAACCGGTTAGACAACTTTCACATGTATCTGCCAACAAAAATGTAAGTATATGTTCATGTATTATAAACAGTGAAATGTGTTGCTCACAATTTATTGACAATGAAAATAACATTAGAGCAACCAGAACACCAAGCAAACTAACATGATACAACATTTATATAATACAACTGATATTTCATACAATGAAAACACCACACATTATTCTATAGTAGAAATATACCCAACAATTAATGTTTAACAGTAACTGATTTAGGATCATTCTAGAATATTTCGAGTAGCATGCCCAGTCCACTATGTCAGAACTAGAAAACCGTTCCAATGATGTTATAAAAACACAACATGTATTCTACAATGATAATGGATTGAGTTACCTCCATTTTCATATGTCACCTGTCAACACAGTTCTTATATTTTTGATGTTTAGGAATAAAAAGTATTTGGATCCCTCAAGAGTATTTTTATTTAAATAAATGTCAATGTATTTGACCCAATGTCTGCTTAGCATTGTCCTTGTCAAAATGGTTTATACTTTACTCCCTGGCAGACCTACTTAATTAAACACCATCTCATGACTGTGGGAAGCATCCAGCCAAGCTGTAATTAATTAATCAAGACGGTTTGTGTACAAATATCCACCATCGTCTATAGCCAGTTACTTGTTTACACAGCTGAGTGAATTGGAGCAATGATGGGTGAACAGACTTGCCCAAGGTTCGACACAGCACCACATGGTTTCGTTCTCGTAGTTGAGAGTCTGAAGCCGAGTCCAAAGCTTTAAACCACTGCGCCACTGTACATAGTTGATCTATTTATTTAGGCCTTATTTTATTTCAGGTGTCCAAGTCGGTCATATACAGAGAGTTTTACCTGGTGGATCCATGGCAGGCTTGGTCGAAGGGTACAGAGAGTCATACCAGTGTATACCAGCCATAAGATGGAACTTCCGTGCTCTCAGTGGAGAACAAGATATGGGATAACACTCAGCACTTGTTGCTGCCCTTACAAATTATCAGTTGATTTGTAAATGAGCAGTTGGATTGATTATGAACAAATCAACTGACTCTTGACACAAGCAGATCTTGTTTCATTAGCTTGGGCATATCTGTCCCAAGGACTGCAATTCCGACATGGACAGTCATTGTGGGCAGCGGCCAGGCCAGAGTTCTGACAAAGATGTAATTCACCATTCTCTCTTTCTGTCTGCCATGGGCTGGTGGATCTGCAGGTAAACATACAGCTGTAGTGTCTTCTGCAGCTCCAATTGCTTGCGTCCTGAACAGAAAACAGCCATGTTGTCAGGGTTCGCTAGGACTTGGCCGGACGTTCTTGCTAGAGCCATGGTTCCATCCCTATAAATAAACAGGACATGCCGTAGTGCTAAATATTGACTGTTTAAATTTACTATGTTTTTATATGAAAAAAGATCATTCAATCTGCGCCAAATAAGCAGCATATATGTTACAGTGTAATAGTGAACAGTGTCCTTTACTTTAGTGCAGTGTGTTGGAAATGGCAATATCAACAACCAGGACAGGATTAGGCTAGATACATTTATCAAGAAAGCAAATGGGACTGTAAGGATGGAACGGGTCATGGATAGAGTACAGAAGTTTTCTGGCAGATGACATACACTCACTAAGATCTTAATTTGACAGCTGACAGATACTGAGTTGTCTTTATTATTGCACAGATAGATAGATGGTGATGCTGCTCCAGCTGCTGTCTTCATTGAATAGAGATGTGTGTATGTTTGTGTGGTGATACATATTACATAAACTAAGGTTTGATAACTGATTACATGATCACTTAGTGTTTATGCACTAGAGTTGACAGTGCTCAGTCATGCAATTTCCTAATGTTGGTAAATGTGGTATTGAATACATAATTGGTAAAATAATACTGCGTCTTACAAACATTTCACTCCAGTCCAGAGATGGAGTAACCGTACTCGTGTACTCGTACTCGAGTACGAGTACTTTTTGAGTACTCGTACTCGTACTCGAGTAAGAAGGAAATTACTCACGATTACTTTTCACGATTACATTTTTTTTTTCATATGAACAGTTGCAAGCAAATAATATTTGCTTGTCTAATATATTATATTAGACAGATAAAAATGACAATATTAGAAGTAATCTAATAAATGTAATAATAATCAAGGTATTCATTTTCTATTACTGTTGAGCATTTCAGTTAAATAAATATTCAGTCAGATTTCTCTAATTAATACCTTCTCTTCCCAGAGAAGCAACATCTCCTCACCCTCCTGCTTAGTACAAAGTACAAGTTATATTGTGACAGTCCCTGAGAAGCACTGCAGGAGATAAGCATCCCCTAACATCTTGCTTTGTAATTTTAGAAGCCAGGCTACAGACCCACCTGTACTGTTTGGTCTGTCAGTATGGTGTGAATGACTGGTCATATTTCCAACATCCAGAATCCTCACTGGGTCTAGGCGGTTAGCTGCTAAATCCCTGTCTATTATGTTTAATTAAATGCAAACTGTAAACCTGTCTAAATCCACAACCATTCTGTGTCTGTCCCATCCAGACATTGAAATGTATTTAAATACAAATATTCTTGAGGGATTACAAATACTTTTTAAATATAAATGTATTTAAATATGAATACATTGAAAAGTATTTCAAATACTTGTTCATATATTTTTCAAATACTTTTCATTTTGTATTACTATGTAGGTAAAAGAAAAGCAACACATATTGAGACATCTAGTTTATAGACATAATTACTGTTTTGCTCATATGATGACAGGCACACCAGTGCTAGAGAGTATTGTTATTGCTAACTGCATCACAGTGACAACTGATTGAAAGAGGTAAAGGCCAAAATATATTGTTTGTATGTTACGCCAGGAGGTCCATAATAATATGATGCCTATGTTGCCCTCAGAAGAGACACTGTTAATCATTGCTACCATGTTGTGAGGAAGGCTCAACTTCAAAGTCAGCCAGGAAACCAGAATAACCTGGTGCCAAATTGAACCCTGACTAAAGAACAAAAGGGATACGGCGGCTAGATGGGAGAGGGCGACTAGATGGGGGAGGACAGCTAGGTGGGATAGGGCGGTAGATGGTAAAAAGCTGCCAGAGAGAGCGGCTAGAAGAGAGATGGCGACTATACGGTAGAGGGCGACTACACGGTTGTGGGCGACTAGACGGGAGAGGGCGACTAGATGGGAGACGGCGCTTAGAGAGGACTACAAGACGGGAGAGTGCGGCTAGACGGGAGAGGGCGCCTAGACGATAGAGGGCGCAGAAGAGGCGACTAACGGGAAGGCGCCTAGCGAAGAGGGCAAGAGGGCCTGACGGGAAAGGGCACAAGGACAGGGGACGACGGGAGGGGAGCGGAGGGAAGACTAGAGGGAGACGGAATGAGGGCGATAGACGGGAGAAGCACTAACGGGAAGGCGGAGGAAGGGAAGGGAGAGGGAGATGGGAGAGGCGAAGGGAGGGCAGACGGAGGGGGACGGAGGCGTAGAAGAAAGGGCGACTAGAGGGAAGGCGCAGAGGGAGGGCGACTAACGGAGAGGGCGACTAGACTGGAGAGGGCGGCTAGACGGGAGAGGGCGCTAAGGGAGGCAAGAGGGAGGGCGGGAAGGAGAGCTAGAGGAGGGGACTAGAGGGAAGGGCAGGGGAAGACGGGAGAGGGGAGGGAAGGGCGGGGCGAGACGGTGGAGGCGAGACGGGGAGGGACGGAAGGGCGGTAGGGAGAGGGCGACTAGGGAGGGGGCGGGAGAGGGAAGCGGAGGGCGTAGGGGAGGGCGGCTAGGGGGAGGGAATGGAGGCTAATAGGGGAGGGGCTAGACGGGAGAGGCGAACGGGAAGGGCGACTAGAGGGAGGCGACTAGACGGAGAGGGGGCTAACGGGAAGGGCGACTAGAGAGAGGGCTAGACGGAGAGGGACTAGACGGGAGGGCGACTAACGGGGAGGGTAGAGAGAGGGTAGACGGGAGAGGGCGAGGGGGCGACTAGACGGGAGAGGGCTTAGGGTGGCGGCAGACGGGAGAGTGGCTAGAGGGAGAGTTCGAAGAGGAGGGGGCTAAGGGGGGGGGCAGAGCGGACAGAGGGGAGAGGCAAGGGGAGGGGACGAGGGCGAAAGGGAGGGCGAGACGAGAGGGATAGGGGAGGGCGAGAGGGAGAGGGGATAGGGGGGGCCAGAGGGTAGAGGGGACTGACGGGAGGGGAGAGGGAGAGGGCAAGGGGAAGAGGGAGGCGGCTAAGGGGGGGCGCTAGACGGGAAGGGGAAACGGGAGAGGGGGCTAGAGGGAAAGGGGAGGGAAGGGGGCGACAAGGGGGGGAGACGGGGAGGCGCAAAGGGAAGGCGACTAGACGGGAGAGGGGGGAGGGGAGGGGAGTAGGGAGAGGGCGTAGAGGAAAGGGAGAGGCGTAGAGAGGGACTAAGGGGGGGAGGGGGGGGGAGAGGAAGGGAGAGGGGAGGTGGGCTAGACGGGAGAGGGAACGGAGGGGAAGACGGAGAGGGTGGGGAGGCGAGAGAGGGGACTAGAGGGAGGCGCTAGACGGGAAGGCGAAAGAGAGGACGGGGTAGAGGGAGGGGCGACTAGAGGGGGAGGCAGGAGAAGGGGCCCCAGAGGGGGAGAGGCGCTAGAGTAGAGGAGACGCTGAGAGGGCGACAGACGGGGAGGCGACTAGAAGGGAGGGCGACTAACGGGGGCTAGACGGGAAGGGAGAGGGAGAGGGAGGCGCTAGGGGAGGCGCGATGGAGAGGGGAAGAGAGGCGGAAGAAGGCGAGGCGACTAGGGATAGGGCGATGGGAGAGGCCTGAGGGGGACACTGGGGGAAGAGAGGCAGAGGGAGGGCAAGAGGAGGGCAGAGAAGGCGCGGGGGCGACTAACGGGAGAGGGGACTAGATGGGAGAGGCGCTAGAGGGGACGACGAGGGGAGAGGGAGGGAAAAGCTCGGGAGAGCGCTAGCGGAGAGGCGACTAAGGAAAGGGCAACCGAAGGGAAGCGGAGGCGAGAGGAAGGCGAAGGAAGGCACAAGACGGGAAGTGGCAACGGGGAAGCGCAGAGGGAGAGGCGGAAGAGAGGGCGCTGACGGAAGGGCGGAAGGCGCTGGAGGGAAAGGGCTAGGGGGTAAGAGGAGGCGGAGGGGAGGCGGAAGGCGAAACAAGGGAAAGGGCTAGAAGGATAACGGAAGGATGAGAGGGAACGGGAGAAAGCATAGAGGGAGAGGTGGGCAGAGAGAGCGGCAGACGGAGAGGGACTAGAGGAAGGGCTGCGATAGACGGGCAGAGCGAGGTGGGCTCCCCAAGCGTAGAAGGGAGCGTAGAGGGAGAGGCGGAGGCGAGACGGGAGGAGACGGAGGGGAGCGGTAGCGGATAGGGCGACTAACGGGAGGGGCGCTAGACGAGAGAGGGCGCTAGGGGAGGGACTAACGGGAGAGGGCAACTAGAAGGGATAGGGGAAGGGACGGGAGAGGGGCTAACGGGAGGAACTGGAGGAGGGCGAAGGGAGGGAGAGGGGCAGACGGGCGACTAGACGGAGAGGGGAGACGGGTGCGGCTAGACGGGAAGGGACTAGAGGGGGTCGCTAGACGGAAGGGCGGCTAAGGGAAGCGGGAGCGCGCAGACGGGAGAGGGCGACAACGGGAGGCGCTAGAGGGAAGGGCGACTAGACGCAGAGGAGGCAAGGAAGGCGAGAGAGGCGACTAGACGGAGGGCGACGAGAGGGACGGGGAGAGGGGATAACGGGAGGGCACTAGACGGGAGAGGCGAACGGGAGAGGCTAGAGGCTAGACGGAAGGGGAGAGGGGGAGGCGGGGGGCTAACGGGAGGCGCTAGGGGGTGGCGACGGAGGTAGAGGAGGAGACGGAGAGGGCGTAACGGGCAGAGAAGGAGAGAGCAAGGACTGGAGGGAGAGGGCGCAGACGGGAGGGGCTAGACGGGAGAGGCGCTAACGGGGAGGGCGCTAGACGGAGAGGGCTAGAAGGCAAGGGCGACTAGACGGGAGGGCGAAAAAGGGGGAGGCGATAGACGGGAAGGGTGGCCCCCAAGACGGGGAGAGAGGGGACTAGACGGAGAGGGAGATGAGGAAGGCGCTAGACGGGAGGCAACAGACGGAGAGGGATAGGGTGCTAGAGGGGAGGGCGACTAGAGGAGAGGCGCTGAGGCCAGACGGGAGGGCGACTAAAGGGGAGGCGGCAGGGGAGGGCGACTAACGGGAGGGGCGCAGACAGAAGGCGACGGAGGGAAAGGAGGCACTGAGGAAGGGGCTGAGGAGGGCGCTAGAGGAGAGGCGAAACAGGGGAAGGGAGGATAGAGGAAGGGCAGAGGGAGAGGGCGCTAGATGGGGGAGGGGGAGAGGGCTAGACGGGAAGGCGCTAGAGGGGAGGGCGCTAGAGGAAGGGACTAACGGAGGGGCGGCTAAGGGAGAGGCGGCGAGGGGCGACTAGAGAGGCGACTAACGGGAGGGGCTACGGAGGCGACTAGAGGCGAGCTAGAGGGAAGAGGAGGGGCTAACGGGAGGCACTGAGGAAGGCGCTAGACGGAGAGGGGGAGGGGCGACTAGACGGGGGTGGCGGCTGAGGAAGGGGATAAGGGGCGACTGAGGAGAGGGGGAGAGGGCATAGAGTGGAAGGGGGCATAGACGGAGGGAGAGGGAAGGGCACACAACGGAGGGGGCTAGGAGGAGAGGTACGGAGGACTAGACGGGAAGGGCGACTAGACGGAGGCGGCTAGCGTGGAGAGGGGCAGACAGAGGACAACGGGAGGGCTGAAGACGGGGAGAGGAGCAGACGGGAGAGGGGTCCCCAGAGGTAGAGGGCGACTAGACGAGAGGGGATGACGGAGAGGCGTAACGGGAAGGCACTAGACGGGGGAGGGCGACTAGACGGAAGGCGTAAGGGGACTAACGGGAGGCGGGGTAGACGGGAGAGGCGCTAACGGAGAGGCGACTAGAGGGAGGCGACTAGACGGAGAGGCGGCTAAGGACGTAGATGAGAAGAGGGACAGACGGGAGGCGGCTGAGGACGGAGGAGGGCGACTAAACGGGGGAGGGCACTAGACGGAGAAGGGATAGCGGAGAGGGCGGCAGAGGGGCTAGAGGAGAGGGCGTAGAAGGTTGTGCTGGAGACGAGGGAGGGGACTAGAGGGAGAGCGACTAGACGGAGAGGGCGGCTAAGGGGAGAGGGCGGCTAAGGCGACAAGACGGGAGAGGGCGACTAAGGGTGAGGCGCTAGACGGGGAGGCATAGAGAGGAGAGGGCGCAGACGGGAGAGGGCATAGACGGGAAGGGGACGAGGAAGGGCGACTAGACGGGAGAGGGCATGACGGAGAGGGGACTAGACGGGAAGGCGTAGACGGGAGGGGGCTATGGGGAGAGGCGGCTAGAGGAGTGGGCGGCTAGAGGGAAGGGCGGAAAGCGGAGAGGGGGCTAAGGGAGGCGGCTAGACGGGTGGGCGACTAACGGGAGAGGGGATAGAGGGAGAGGCTGGCTAAAGGGAAGGCGATAGAGGGGAGGGGCAGACGGGAGAGGGTAGAGGGAGAGGGTAGACGAAGAGGGACTAGACGGAAGGGCTGACGGAGAACGGAAGCGAAGTCGACTAGAAGTAGGGCGGCTAGGGAGAGGGCGCTAGGAGGCGACTAGACGGGAGAGGGCGAAGAGGGGGCGCTAGACGGAGAGGGGACTAACGGGAGAGGCGACTAGAGGGCAGGGTGGAAAGGGAGGCTAATAGCGAGGAAGGGCTAAGGGCGACTAGACGGAGGGAGGGCGCTAACGGCGACTAGACGGGAAGGCGACTAGATGGAGGCGAGAGAGGGCACAAACGGGAGAGGCGACTAGAGGGGAGGGCGACTAGACTGAGGGCGACTAGACGGGAAGGGCTCAAGATGGGAGAGGGAGGTGGGCAACTAGACGGGATACGGCGGCTAGATTGGAGAGGGCGACTAGTCGGGAGAAGGCGAGAAGAATGGCGAGTGCGACTAAATGGGATACGGCGGCTAGATGGGAGAGGGCGACTAGATGGGGGAGACAGCGGGGGAGGGCGGGGTAAACTGCAGAGAGAGCGGCTAGAAGAGAGATGGCGACTATACGGTAGAGGGCGACTACGGTTGTGGGCGACTAGACGGGAGAGGGCGACTAGATGGGAGACGGCGCTTAGAGAGGGCTACAAGACGGGAGAGTGCGACTAGAAGGGTGAGGGCGGCAAGATGGGAGAGAGCGGCTAGACGGGAGAGGCGCCTAGACGATAGAGGGCAGACAGATAGGGCGACTGACGGGAAAAGGCGCCTAGACCGTAAAGGGAGGCCAGAGAGGGCGACTGGACGGGAAAAGGCGAAACAACGGGAAAGAGCGACTAGACAGGATACGACGGCAAGTTTGGAGAGGGCGACTACTCGGGAGAAAGCGACTAGACGGGAGAGGTCGGCAAGAGAGGGCGACTAGACAGGAGAGGGAGACTAGACGGGAGAAGGCGGCTAGACGGTAGAACTGGGCCAGACGCGAGTGTGGGACTACATGGGAGAGTTCGACTAGACAGGTGAGGGCGGCTAGAGGGGAGAGGCCGGCTAGAGCCTGCGACTAGACGGGAGAGGGCGACTAAACGTGTGATGGCGGCTAGACGGGAGAGGGCGACTACACGGGAGAGGGCGACTAGACTAGAGAGGGCGGCTAACGGGAGAGGAAGCATATACGGGACAGGGCAACTAGACGGGATAGGGCGACTGGACGGCAGAGAGCGGCTAGACGTGAGAGGACGACTAAGGAGGGGCGATAACGGGTGGGCGATAGACGGGAAGGGCGGTGGAACGGGTTAGAGAGGGCTAAGAGAGGGAGAGGCGGCTAGGGGAGCGGAGAGGGGCCTAGACGAAGGGCGAAAAGGCGACTAACGGGAAGGCGCCTAACGAGGAGGCCAGAGAGGGCGACTGAGGGAAAGGCGACAACGGAGAGGTAGAGGTACACGAATGAGAGGCGATATGAGAAAACTAGACGGAGAGGAAAGAGGCGACTAGGGAAAGGAGACTAGAGGGAGAAGCGCTAACGGGAGGGCCAGACGGGAGAAGTCGACTAGACGGGAGGGCGGCTAGAGGGGGAGCCGGAGAGCCGGTAGACGGGGGCGCTAAACGGGATGGGCTAGAGGGAAGGGGACTAACGGAGAGGGCGCTAGGAGAGGGCGGCTAAGGGGGGACAAACGGGAAGGGCCCCCCCCCCCCCCCCCCCCCCCCCCCCCCCCCCCCCCCCCCCCCCCCCCCCCCCCCCCCCCCCCCCCCCCCCCCCCCCCCCCCCCCCCCCCCCCCCCCCCCCCCCCCCCCCCCCCCCCCCCCCCCCCCCCCCCCCCCCCCCCCCCCCCCCCCCCCCCCCCCCCCCCCCCCCCCCCCCCCCCCCCCCCCCCCCCCCCCCCCCCCCCCCCCCCCCCCCCCCCCCCCCCCCCCCCCCCCCCCCCCCCCCCCCCCCCCCCCCCCCCCCCCCCCCCCCCCCCCCCCCCCCCCCCCCCCCCCCCCCCCCCCCCCCCCCCCCCCCCCCCCCCCCCCCCCCCCCCCCCCCCCCCCCCCCCCCCCCCCCCCCCCCCCCCCCCCCCCCCCCCCCCCCCCCCCCCCCCCCCCCCCCCCCCCCCCCCCCCCCCCCCCCCCCCCCCCCCCCCCCCCCCCCCCCCCCCCCCCCCCCCCCCCCCCCCCCCCCCCCCCCCCCCCCCCCCCCCCCCCCCCCCCCCCCCCCCCCCCCCCCCCCCCCCCCCCCCCCCCCCCCCCCCCCCCCCCCCCCCCCCCCCCCCCCCCCCCCCCCCCCCCCCCCCCCCCCCCCCCCCCCCCCCCCCCCCCCCCCCCCCCCCCCCCCCCCCCCCCCCCCCCCCCCCCCCCCCCCCCCCCCCCCCCCCCCCCCCCCCCCCCCCCCCCCCCCCCCCCCCCCCCCCCCCCCCCCCCCCCCCCCCCCCCCCCCCCCCCCCCCCCCCCCCCCCCCCCCCCCCCCCCCCCCCCCCCCCCCCCCCCCCCCCCCCCCCCCCCCCCCCCCCCCCCCCCCCCCCCCCCCCCCCCCCCCCCCCCCCCCCCCCCCCCCCCCCCCCCCCCCCCCCCCCCCCCCCCCCCCCCCCCCCCCCCCCCCCCCCCCCCCCCCCCCCCCCCCCCCCCCCCCCCCCCCCCCCCCCCCCCCCCCCCCCCCCCCCCCCCCCCCCCCCCCCCCCCCCCCCCCCCCCCCCCCCCCCCCCCCCCCCCCCCCCCCCCCCCCCCCCCCCCCCCCCCCCCCCCCCCCCCCCCCCCCCCCCCCCCCCCCCCCCCCCCCCCCCCCCCCCCCCCCCCCCCCCCCCCCCCCCCCCCCCCCCCCCCCCCCCCCCCCCCCCCCCCCCCCCCCCCCCCCCCCCCCCCCCCCCCCCCCCCCCCCCCCCCCCCCCCCCCCCCCCCCCCCCCCCCCCCCCCCCCCCCCCCCCCCCCCCCCCCCCCCCCCCCCCCCCCCCCCCCCCCCCCCCCCCCCCCCCCCCCCCCCCCCCCCCCCCCCCCCCCCCCCCCCCCCCCCCCCCCCCCCCCCCCCCCCCCCCCCCCCCCCCCCCCCCCCCCCCCCCCCCCCCCCCCCCCCCCCCCCCCCCCCCCCCCCCCCCCCCCCCCCCCCCCCCCCCCCCCCCCCCCCCCCCCCCCCCCCCCCCCCCCCCCCCCCCCCCCCCCCCCCCCCCCCCCCCCCCCCCCCCCCCCCCCCCCCCCCCCCCCCCCCCCCCCCCCCCCCCCCCCCCCCCCCCCCCCCCCCCCCCCCCCCCCCCCCCCCCCCCCCCCCCCCCCCCCCCCCCCCCCCCCCCCCCCCCCCCCCCCCCCCCCCCCCCCCCCCCCCCCCCCCCCCCCCCACTACGGAGGCGCTAGACGAGAGGGCAAACGGAGGCGACTAGACGGGAGAGGGCGATTAGACGGGGACGTGGACGAGAGAGGACTAGACGGGCAGGGCACTTGACGGGAAGGGACAGACGGGAGAGGCAAAGACGGAGTGTGCTGGAGAAGGCGCTAGAGGAGTGGGCTAGACGGGAGAGGGCGAACGGGAGAGGGGCTGAGGGGAGAAGGGCTGACGGGATGGGGCAGACAAGAGAGGGGAGTAGACGGGGAGGCTGGCAACGGGACAGCCGACTAGAGGGAGAGGGTGGTAGACGGAGAGAATTAAGTGGAGAGGTTGACGGAGAGGGAGACTAGACGGGAGAAGGCGGGAGGAGAACCGGCCAGACAGAGTCGACTAGACACGCAGGGGGGAGGCGGCAGAGCCGCGACTAGAGGGAGAGGGGCCACGGGGGCACAGAGGCCTAAACGGGAGGGCGACTAGACGGAGAGGACGATAGAAGGCACGGCGACTGATGGGAGGGGAATAGAAGGGGGAGAGCGAGTAGACGGGAAGGGTGGTCCCCCAAGACGGTGGTTGAGAGACTAGACGTGAGAGGGGAATGACGGAGGCGACAGACGGGAGGGCAATAGAGAGAGAAGGCGACTAACTTGTTGGCGACAGAGGGAAGGCGACTAGATAGACGGCGCTGAAGGGCTCAAGACGGAGGCGACTAGAAGGTGAGGCGCAGAGAGCGGCTAGACGGAAGGGGTAGATGGGAGAATGGGCGACCTGGAGAGCTAGAGAGGGGAAGGGGATGGCTGGGACAGCTGAAGGCGACTAGAAGGGATAGGGCGGAGATGGTAAAAAGCTCCGAGAGAGCGGCTAGAAGAGAGAGGCGACTAACGGAGAGGGCGACTACGGTGGGGCGACTAGACGGGAGAGGGCGACTAGATGGGAGACGGCGAGAGGGGCTACGAGGGAGAGTCGACTAGAAGGTGAGGGCGGCAAGAGGGAGAGAGCGGCTAGACGGGAGAGGCGCCTAGACGTAGGGGCAGACGATAGGGCGACTAACGGGAAAAGGCGCCTAGACTAAAGGGGGCCGAGAGGGCGACTGGACGGGAAAAGGGAAACAACGGGAAAGAGCGACTAGACAGGATACGACGGCAAGTTTGGAGAGGGCGACTACTCGGGAGAAAGCGACTAGACGGGAGAGGTCGGCAAGAGAGGGCGACTAGACAGGAGAGGGAGACTAGACGGGAGAAGGCGGCTAGACGGTAGAACTGGGCCAGACGCGGTGGGCCATGGAGAGCGACTAGAGGGAGGGCGGCTAGAGGGGAGAGGGGAGCGACTAGCGGAGAGGGCGACTAAAGTGGACTAGACGGGAGAGGGGCTACACGGGAGAGGGCGACTAGACTAGAGAGGGCGGCTAACGGGAGAGGAAACTAACGGGACAGGGCAACTAGACGGGATAGGGCGACTGGACGGCAGAGAGCGGCTAGACGTGAGAGGACGACTAGAAAGCAACGGGCGTGGGCGAATAGACGGGTGAGAGCGAGTAGACGGGATAGGGCGGTTCCCCCAAAACGGTTGTTAGAGAGGGCGACTAGACGTGAGAGGGAGACTGGACGGGAGAGTGCGGCTAGACGGGACAGCGCGACTAGACGGGGGAGGGCGGCTAGACGCGAAAGGGCGGCAATAGAGAGCGACTAATCGGGAGGCGGCGGCTAGACGGGAGAGGCGACTAAGCGGAGAGGGCGACTAGAGGGAAAGTGCGACTAGACGGCAGAGGTAGGCTAAGGAAGTCGACTAGAAGATAGAGGACGACTAGACTGGAGAAGGCGACTAGACGGGAGAGGGCGACTAAACGGGGAGGGCCACTAGACTGGAGGGGTCGACTAGATGAGAGAGGGCGACTAAACGGGGAGGGCAACTAGACGAGAGAAGGTGACTAGACGGGAGAGGGCGGCTAGAGCGGGCGACTAGACGGGAGAGGGCGGTTAGACGGTTGTGCTCGGCTAGACGGGAGAGTGGGACTAGATGGGAGAGTTCGACTAGACAGGAGAGGGCGGCTACAGGGGAGAGGGCGGCTAGAGCCTGCGACAAGACGGGAGAGGGCGACTAGACGTGTGATGGCGGCTAGACGGGAGAGGGCGACTACACGGGAGTGGGCGACTAGACGGGAGAGGGCGATTAGACGGGAGAGGGCGAATGGACGAGAGAGGGCGACTAGACGGGAGAGGGCTACTTGACGGGAGGGCGACTAGACGGGAGAGGGCGAATAGACGGGAGTGTGTGGCTAAGGGGAGAGGCGGCTAGAGGGAGGGGCGGCTAGACGGGAGAGGGCGAAAACGGGAGAGGGGGCAGAGGGGAGAAGGGGCTAGACGGGAAGGGCGGCAGACAGAGAGGGGGAGTAGACGGAGAGGCTGGCTAAACGGGAAGGCGACTAGACGGGAGAGGGGGCTAGACGGGAGAGGAATTAGGTGGAGAGGGGTTAGACGGAAGAGGGAGCTAGAGGGAGAAGGCGGCTAGACGGTAGAACTCGGCCAGACGGAGAGCGACTAGACAGTGAGGGCGG
>JAODUO010003017.1:0-7500 GCA_025642075.2 Ridgeia piscesae
TGGTTAGTCGTTTGTTTTGTGGGTGTTAATGTTGTAGCTATTATTATTTAGTTCTTTTTTGTGGATGGACACATGTGATAATGACACACTTGGCTGAACAAATCAACCATCTTGACAGGGTGTCGTTGAATCGCTCTTTAGCCAGAAAGTGCGTTTACACATACTTCATAAACACTCCGGGTATGTACATTGCGGAAGCCCTTGAGTCATACAGAAGTCTCGATTCGTACGCACCATATCACGCAGCATATGTGCAGACTGTGGTGTATCTTGCATGTATGTGGTGTATCATGCATGTTACTGCTGACATTTAAAAAATTACATAACATTTCTAGACATTGATCTAAATATTTTATCTTGCCTTATATTGTATACATATATATTGTTTTTGACGGTATTTATTTATTTGTACGAGCGTTTAGTGTGTGTTTCGCATGTAAGTGGAGTAATAATTACCTTTAGTTGTTTTTAGTCATCGACTTTACTTAGTTACAATGTTTAACTAACAGTTTTGATATGACTAATTTAACGTGTATAAATTGTTTGCCTGAATGTAATTTTTATAGTTGTATTTATTATTATTATTATATTATAACACATAATGAGTAGTTTGATATGTTATTGTACAGTGCTTTGAGCATGTTGGATATTACGTTTTCTAAATAATAAATATTATTACTATCATTATCACAGAGCCCTTTTGTACTGAGGACGAAAGTCACAAAGTCCCCGGGCATGACACGTGTTAGGTCATTCTGCTATTTTAATCATGGATGGTTCTATACGTATTCTGGTTCACGACAATTTGAAGACTTAAACATCAATAGTCATGCAGCTGTATCTTGTATTTCAGCCGAAATTTCACTGGCGACCAGTGAAGTGACATTAGTGCTGTTGTACGTGATATGGGCATATACTTGCCGATTGTACACAACATTCTGGCTGCTGTGTTTTAAACGGTATATAATTTCAGTATTGTGTATATCAAGTCACTGGTAAATCATCAGGGGAGGGTGATGTTCCAACAATGTTCAGGTAAAACCTCGATACACCCATGCTCACACAAAATATCTTGAGGCTGTGCAATAAAATTCCACAAATACTGGGACTAATAAATAAGGCCCCGTTTTGAAGGTTCCAGTGCATATATGTGTATGTATTGTATTATAATGTACATGTGTATAACATTTTTGTAAATGATTTGTCTCATTACTTGCATTTATGTACATGTACCCTGAATGCTTAATAGACTTTACTTTGTATGTTTATATTTGTCATTCAGTATGATTGAGTATATTTATGTTGATTTCATGTGTGCTTGTATTCGAATACAACTGTGATATAATAAAACATTTATGAAGATCAACATGTATGTCATACAGAATACTTTCTACAGGAAATATCCTATAGAACATAGCCTACAGGAAATACTCTACAGTTTTAGTTAGAATATTTTCTATCGTTTTCTAAAGATTTTTTATAGGAAATATCCTACAGTTTGTTTTTACAATTTTATTGGAAATGCATTCTGTAGGATATTCCCTGTAGGAAGTATGCCACAGAAAACTATACGAAATATCCCATGGTTTTCTATAGAATATTTGTATATGCAATATCCTATTGTTTTCTATAGAAAAATCCTATAGAATATTCTATAGAAAATATCCTGTAGAATATTATATGTAATTCTAAGGAAAACTATACGCACAAATCCTATAAAATATTTATAGAAAATCAATAGTTTTTTGCCAAGGGAATATTTATCGGAATAATGAAAGCCTAACAAGTTACATTATCAAAACACTATTACGACTTCATTATCATAACAAATCAATAAACTAAAATCACTATGTGTGGATGTATAATAACACCAATTTACAACCATGTACAGAAACGATTGCAACAAATCCTTATGTGTTCCTTGGGTATCCATGCAATGCATACGATGGATAGCTGCCTAGTTGATACAAACCACTTCCCACAATGACCCCTTATCTGCCCCAGTATTCCGGAATATGGGAAGTATCCACACTGACAGGCCGTCTATATTAGCTGATAAATTATAACAAGTGAAAAATTGCATTTTCGTGGACATGGCGACCGGGTATGAACTTGTGGACAACGACACACCGCCCTGTTTACACGTGAGCGCCTGCTGCAGCAGCAGCTTTCTGCCCTACAAACAAACCGCCATGTGCGTTTAATTTATTCATGACGACAAAGTGCAACCCCGAATGTACGGTCGCGCAGGCAAATTGTAACACAAGAACAAATAGACGCCGTATCTAGCAACTTAACTTCCGGCACCGGCGCCATTTGACCGCCTCACATCCACACGTAAACCTTAAAGTCGGCCTTGCAACCCTAAATGTGGGCCCGAATGTCGACCTAGACGATATCAGCTATTCAGAGTGCGTCTTGGACATGGTTGAATGAAGATGAAATACGCAGTTAACTACAAAGAAACCTGTGTTATGTGCTACGACTCGTGGGTCTATACACAGATCTGTGATTGCTTAGTCATTGCCAGGTTCTAGCCGAGGGTCGCGGTGGCTGTCAGACGCCCCCGGGTGTCAACAAATCAAGCTCGCCTTGTGGAATATTCCGTACGTCCGGGTTACCTCAATGCGCTTTTGTTGTATATGCTAAGTCGTATATCAACGTTGTAGTTGAACCTTTCTTTCATAATAATAATAATAATGTGACCTCAGGACTAGGCGCACAGAAAGCATAAACATGGAAATACAATTGACGAGGACCCGCAAATATCAGGGAAGCATAGGAATAAAATTGGGAATTCAACGCTTAGTCGAGTGTTAGTTTACAAAAGGCAGCTACAGTTTCAGCAGTTTCCAAACATAGAGTTCACTCCAGATATTGGATGCAGCGATAAGAAAGTACGCTACCATATGCTTTGCTTTGCATTCGGAATACAAACTTATTGTAAGATAGATGACCTAAGCTATCTGTGTCTGTTTTATAGTATATCAGCAATTATTCAACAACAAAACTTCAGTGTTTCGCTTCCCCTAAAAACATACGTTCGAATAGAGCAATACTTCATACAAGAACAGACGATGCCAATGGTGCGACTGCGCTATGTAAAACGACACTGTCCCATTTAACAGCAATATCGACAAAGCAGACATAAACAAAACGTAACCAGGGCTGGGGGTAATTAAAAAAGAATTGGAAATTGTTACGTGTTACATGTTACATGTTACGTATTATGTGCTACGTGTTACGTGATATATGTTACGTGTTACGTGTTACGTGTTACGTGTTACGTGTTACGTGTTACGTGTTACGTGTTACGTGTTACGTGTTACGTGTTACGTGTTACGTGTTACGTGTTACGTGTTACGTGTTACATGGTACTTGTTACATGGTACTTGTTACATGTTTCATGTAAATGTTACATATTATATGTTACATGTTACATGTTAACAGTATATTTTATATTGAATATTATGTATTATATAATATATACGAAGTGCAAGAAACCACCATGAAATCCACGAAAACGACAAAGTCCTACGTGAAATGTGTACGTTATTACATTATCAGGCGAAAGTTTTTACATTATCAGGCAAGAGGAATTTATTACATTATCAGGCAACAATTATTGCATTATCAGGCAGCAATTTATAACATTACCGGGTGATGTTATTACATTATCAGGCTGTTATTACATTATCGGGTGATGTTATTACATTATCAGGCGATTTTAGTACATTATCAGGCAGCTATTACATTAACAGGCGATTATAACATTATCAGTTGTAACAACATCTCGACAGCGTTCAGTATTCGAATCGAATTTGAAGCCACTGAATATTCGTATTCGATTCGATATTCGATTCGTATTCGAAATTCCGAGGATATGCTATTCGATATTCCATTCGAATGAAATTCCAGATTCGTCCCATCCTTAATGTCTACATACACCGGGTCTACACATTTCACTGCGCGAACTGATGTTTGTGCACAGACGATCAAAACGGCCAGACTTGCACAAAGATTTGAGTCGCCGCAGTCCTATTTCAAGCAAGCTGCAAGCACACCTTGGACTTAGAACGCTAGTTGGGGAAAGCTCTCGACAATATTTTTGTTCCAAGTGCGCCGTGGGAATGTACCTATAGCCGAACCGCCATGCGCACATCGCTCGCCTGTGAAAACAGTTTATTTTTGTCACAGAAACGTTGACATAGGCGTTGCGCTACTGTCAATCGGCAACAGTATGTTTGGTAATTAAAACGACTACGTACTTACCTTTAGATATGACTGGGAAGTGTCAACTATAGTATCTGTATACGTCTCTGAAGGTACTTACTGTGATAAACCGTGGGTGATGGTGTCGTAACCGTGGGTGTTATCCTGACTGTCGCATAGCCACTGACGTAGTGCCTTCGAATACATGCCCCATTGTAAATCAGTCAAGCGTGCAACCCAATTCATGGGCAGTTCAAACTATTTCCGACCGTCCGTCCCAGTTACCAGCACTAGAAACTCGTTATATAAACATGCTCTTTCCTTGGGTCAGTGGATATGAAGGCGCCACCATATATCCCGTCGGCAGTAAACACACCGGCATTGACAGGCCGAGTCTGATGCTGGTTTAATCAGCTACGAACATCAGCTTTTCAAGAAAGGAAACAGGGCAGATACTTCAAACTACAGACCAATATCCTTAACACCTGTGATTTCTAAACTCCTTGGACACATAATTCATAGCCACATCATGAAACATCTTGAACAACATCACATCCTAACTGACCACCAACGCTGGTTTTCGTGCAAAAAGATCAACAGAAACTCAATCAATTCAAACTGTTCATGACATAAGCAAATCCCTAGACGAAAAGAAATCTGTAGACATGGCCATTCTAGACTTCAATCAAATCCGCTTTCACTTAGGGACAGAAAACTTTGACATTTGAAAGGCAGTTCTCATAACCAGCAGATTTATGAAAGTGTCTATTTTTCGATGTGCGTTTTCTCTTAAAGAGTTCAGAATTGAATGTTTACATTAATTTCGATAACAAATCAGCGATCAACAACATGCATTTAATTAGTAATTTTTATTTATATTGTAATAACACATCATGAACTGAAAGTTTGTGTTGATTATATCTTAATAGTACTTTAATGAAGGTCTTAAGTCACAGATGGCGGATAATCCCTCCAATAGTTGCAATGCATATGCCCTTGTTATTTAAATTTGAATAACTCAACCATCATATATTTATTATTTTACCACACTGTTTGTGTGTGTGTGTGGTGTGTGTGTGTGTGTGTGTGTGTGTGTGTGTGTGTGTGTGTGTGTGTGTGTGTGTGTGTGTGTGTGTGTGTGTGTGTGTGTGTGTGTGTGTGTGTGTGTGTGTGTGTGTGTGTGTGTGTGTGTGTGTGTGTGTGGTGTGTGTGTGTGTGTGTGTGTGTGTGTGTGTGTGTGTGTGTGTGTGTGTGTGTGTGTGTGTGTGTGTGTGTGTGTGTGTGTGTGTGTGTGTGTGTGTGTGTGTGTGTGTGTGTGTGTGTGTGTGTGTGTGTGTGTGTGTGTGTGTGTGTGTGTGTGTGTGCGGATACAATAAAATTCTCTTTGAATTTATTTTTGTTACGCATAAATTAGTCTTACGTGGTCAAAATAAATGTGTTTACAACATATTCCATGGTTTTCAAGCCTGTCGAATTGCATAACTTGACGGAAACAGCGCAAATTATAGCGCTTCACTAACACTAACATACATACATACATACATACATACATACATACATACATACATACATACATACATACATACATACATACATACATACATACATACATACATACATACATACATACATACATACATACATACATACATACATACATACATACATACATACATACATACATACATACATACATACATACATACATACATACATACATACATACATACATACATACATACATACACACCAATACCCCATGCACACACAAAAATTCAGGCAAACGGAAAACAAATTTAATTGATTACATATTTGCACAAATTGAACATTTAGCAATAAACATTAATCTTCTCTGACGATATAATTAACATGGTCCATATAATCCCATAAATCAAACTTGTGGATATAACTGATGAATATTACCATTACTGCTATTAATTTGATTCAAATTTTAATTGTACTTATTTTGTTTTATTTTCAATATAATATATATATATATATATATATATATATATATATAATTTTATATATATATATATATTATATATATATATATATATATATATATATATATATATATATATATATATATATATATATATATATATATATATATATATATATATATATATACGTATATATATATATATATATATATATATATATATATATATATATATATATATATATATATATATATATATATATGAATGGTTGTGTTTAACTGTATTAGTAATCTTCTGTACGTTTATATAAAAAGGTAATAAGTTAACGTTATCTGTAGTTGTTGACAATTCTCCCACAATTTCTAACAATGATTGATGCTTGGAGTGCTTCTGTTTTAAGTTTGTTAATCCGCTGAGCTGATTAATTAAATTAATTAAAGTATATTTCCTGAATTGGTGGACGTCTATACGAATACATAAATCAGACAAATTTGAAAGATTCCTAAAAACATTATGTACACCAGATATAAATTATTACATGTTATTTGAGGTATCAAATGTATTAACATTAATATAAGGCTATACTATAAAATCTGTTTCTTTGTATGTGTAATGGGCTACAAATTCATTGTCTAAACATTTAAACTAAAGCACCAAGATACTTTACGAATTCAACAATATAACTTTTACTGATTATTTTCGCAGGAATACTTACATGCTTGTCAAAACCCTTTACCTTATCAGGCCAGATCACACGAAACAAAAATAAAACACTTTATATGATAATACACTATTTGTGTAATTATGGCACATTATAACGTTTACGTAATGCTATTATGCTCATTTCCATCAAACACAATAACTCGAATGAATAAACCTTTTGCGTTATTTAAATTATGTTTTCGTTCAAAATGTCATCTTCTTACTTGCATAAAATGTCCAAACCCTCTTCCATAATTTTGTCTCAATATATATGCACTAAAACAAAAGTTATACAATATATGATATATATGTATTTGTGTGAGCGCATATATATATATATATATATATATATTTCTGAATGCTAAAATATAAAGTATAACTTAATTAAACAAACAATTTAAGATAACAAATTAAATATAAATAAATAAATTAGGATGTGAAAATACAATATCAAACAAGTAAATTTAAAAAATAATCAATACTTAAAAATATTGTCATTCAGATGTGGTCGGAAAGCTAGCATTAAGTAAAAAAATGAATGTAGGCTAAAATAGGTTTTACGTTGTTGCCTGAAAACAGCCAATTCCCCGACTGAATGCGGCAAGCCATTCCACATTAGTGGGCCGGTCACCGCAAAGCT
>JAODUO010003017.1:10000-12500 GCA_025642075.2 Ridgeia piscesae
GCTGAAAGTTTGGCCGTGTAGGGGACTTCTTCAGTTTGTTAACGAATTATAAGTTCTAAATGTGGCACGTTTGCACATGTATTATTTACGACATGAGATCATTATACATGTGACAGTATTATGTTAGAGAAATCTTCATGAGACATAGTCGTAGTCCAAAACCTGCCGTTTACGTTGTAAGCGAATCTGAACTGTCAAGTCACGCGCTACACCCGGTGTTTACACTGCGGAGTTCGATGGCGCTGGAAACGGTGCACTTGAATGGGGACAGACGACCAGAAGGGAACGTCGTGGGGGGCGGTTTCGTCCCCAGTGGCGTTGTCAAAGGTATGCCAAGATAAACGTCGTCGATAACTATTTCAACTGACGCCCGGTGTTCAAAGACTTGGCTTCTGGACACGCGATCGACAACACAGATATACCTGCACAAGTGCCAGAGTCATTCCTTTGTGCTCAGATCGAGATATCGGTTTCACGTAAACTGTCTTTCAACATTCGGCTGATTTTATCTTCAGACGTTTATGACGTATGTTTGTGTGACTGTTTGAGAACGTCTGCGTGGGTGAGTCGGTGAACGTGCGTACGTGCGTACGTGCGTACGTGCGTACGTGCGTACGTGCGTACGTGCGTGCGCGCGTGCGTGTGTGCTTGTGTCTGTGCGTGCACGCGTGTGTGTGTGTGCGCGTGCATGAACGTACATGTGTATGTGCCTAGGTGTGCGTGAGCGTGGGCCTGGGACGTACTTGTGTGCGAGCGTGTATCCTTGCATCGGTGCGTGTGTGCGTGCGTTCATGCGTGCGTGCTTGCGTGCCTGCGTGTGTATAGTGCATTTACTGTAATATAATATATGGTTATATTTTATATATAGAGAATTATTCGACAAAGGGAATCTTTGGTAATTTTACATGTTTGGTAATGTTTGCAATTTTAATTAATCCTGGTAAAATAAAATTCCTGGTTTTGAAATGGGCTGCATTATTTCTCGCTGCCTAGCTGAGACCAACAATTTGTAAGATACTTCAAAATATGTTTTATTTTCAAACTGGTATAGTTCGCAAGGGGCAGCGTAAGCTGAGATGTGTTAGTGTGTGCTTATTTGCGCAGATTTTGTATTTGAATTATTTGACAATAATGACAGCAAAAATCGTCAGATTTCAACGTGAAATTATGGTTCAAATATTATTCCACAAAACGTGACTTTTCTGTTAAATACACCAGACTTCGATTTTATCCGATAATTTCACTGTGTTTAAAGGCAACGGTCCTTGTATCCGACAAAGGGGATAAATATATAACCTGTAGTGGATTCATTATTTCTACAGATAGACAATTCTGAAAAAAATTCAATAATGGTCAGCATGTTGCCTGCTAGCAACTCTGATTGTTGGCACGTTGTGTTGGTGTTTGATGCCAGCTTTCAATTGCCGGGTCTGGCTACGTAAATAATAGCACAGGCCAGTTGTCAGAACGGAAGTGCTGCATCGCGTTTGGTGGTAAAATGATCAAACAGCCCCTTGCGGCAATTTTGCCATTTGACGTCTGCGGGAATTTTAGGGAAAATCCCACCGCCATTACGAACATGTGATTGGCTAATGTAAATATCGCGTGATTATTTACGGCAACCACGATGACGCATAACCCGCGGCATTGGCGTACAAGCATAGTTCGATTTGTTGGCGCTTAAAAGATTACATCCTTTTCGGCGACAACCTTTCAGATTGAGATAGACATCGTACAACATCAATAGAACGCCTGTGAGTCACACATACAGACACACGCACGCACGCACGCACGCACGCACGCACGCACGCACGCACGCACGCACACGCACGCACACACACACCTGTTTTTATTTGGCGCCAGTAAACTCTGCCGATGGAGGAGGCTGCAAGCGGTGGCGCCCCGTAGGGGCCTACATCGTCATTGCATCTTCAACTAATTAATTATAGATTATCAACAACTGTTCATCAATTTCTTAACATAATTTAAGGTTTCCCACCATCATAACCGTCCGTGTGCATCGTTATCTATATCTGGACAGACATCGCGCTGAAGGCCGGGGTAAACGAGGTAGGCAGAAAGGGTTG
Source organism: Ridgeia piscesae (assembly GCA_025642075.2). Classification (NCBI taxonomy): domain Eukaryota; kingdom Metazoa; phylum Annelida; class Polychaeta; order Sabellida; family Siboglinidae; genus Ridgeia; species Ridgeia piscesae. The sequence continues at coordinate 12,088 of JAODUO010003017.1, forward strand.
CAACGGTTAATGTTGACATGCAATATGCCTCTAATTATAATGAAAACAACTAGTCGGTAACTGAGCTTAATTCCATACGCATACAAGTCACAGGGTCTCACGCACACGCACACGCACACGCACACGCACACGCACACGCACACGCACATATATACATATACTATATATATATATATATATATATATATATATATATATATATATATATATATATATATATATATATATATATATATATATATACATATTTATATTTATATATATATAATATGTGTATATTGACCTTCAGGTATATATATAATTGTAATGTTATTAGTAACTTTACTTCCAGACACAATTGCTGCATATTTAACACATGAGCAAGCCATATTTTGTGACACATTTACTAAGTTTATAGAGTATTAGTACCACAG
>JAODUO010003017.1:17500-21755 GCA_025642075.2 Ridgeia piscesae
GTAATTCGTTGTGAAGCTTTTTTTAATATCTTATCAATGGCCATCTTGAATTTATGCAACTTATAATAACAATAAAGCTTTATTTGCCATTTTCAACTTGCAAGTAGATTTCTTGTTAAATCGGATTGTGTTCTGTGTTAAGTCACGTAGTGCCTATACAATTATAAGCAAATAAAAAATGACAAATAGATATGTAACATATATAACATGTTCTTTAAAAATTGATAAATAAAACATTGCTATTTTGATGTGAATAAATAAATAGCATATTTCAAATACTAGCTTATCATAAGTTTAAAGAGATAATGAATTTTATGCAGGACACAAAATTCATTATCTTTTTGAAAAAATATGTTAAGCTAGTAAATAAATAAATAAATAAATATATAAAACATGCTCCTTAAAATGATAAAGTATCTATTGATCCGCTACTTGAGAACAGGAACATCTACACTCCACACGCGTACGGTCCGGCAACACTAAACGGCGTCAGAAACTGACCAAGCCCGCCAAAGTGTTGAAAAGAGAGTTGCTCATAGTTGCCATTTGGGCAGTCAAGCTAAATAATTTTCTTGGACTTGGTGATTCCAAATGAACGAAAACGTTCATAGGATAGAACATTGATAGGTTCACTACTGAACGCATGTAACTGTCAAATGGACAAGTTCTTACATTTATCTTTATGTGAAAATCATTGGGTGCATTAAGATCTCTTCCTCTTTTCTGTGAACATTTAACACAGTCGTTTGCTCTCCCAACCTCATCTTTTACTCCGCATGCGTGGCTGATTTCAAAGATTATTTTCTCACCATGTAAACTTTGGCCACTCTAATATATATGCAAACTATGTAAGTTCTAAGCGACTAGTTCCTGAGTGACACGCGTTTGTAGAACGATCGTTATATCGGCATCAGTTATTTTGAAATGATTTGAAAGGTATTAGTATGATATTATATATGCCCATATTGCATCGATAATATACGTTATGTATTCGTGATTGTTCTACAGTAATAACATCATCGTGAGTTTTATCAGACGTTAGTTACAAAAGTAATTTCCTCTCTAAAGCCATGTTATCTATTTGACAGTCGTGATTCACCCGAGAGGGCGGCGCGTGTCGCCAAGTGATCTCATCTCCCCAACACGCGCCGACTGACAGCAATCACCGATGCGTGACGGTGTCAATAACACCGCGAACAATACCAGCCTATAGCCACCGGCAGTTACGCGTGTCATTTTTCGTTTCAATGATTTGTGGCACGCGCTGAGTTTGAAGTGAGCTAGCAATGAGTGAGAGAGAGAGATAGTGTGTGTGTGTGTGTGTGTGTGGTGTGCGTGTGTGTGTGCTGTGCGTGTGGTGTGTGTGTGTGTGTGTGTGTGTGTGTGTGTGTGTGTGTGTGTGTGAGTGTGAGTGTGAGTGTGATGTGAGTGTGTAGTGTGAGTGGTGTGCGTGTGCGTGTGCGTGTAGGTGCGTGTATGTGTGAGTGTGCGACCGGCCATGATTGTCAGACGAGAATCCCGCATGAGGCGCCATGTCAGAGATCAGTGCCGCACTCTCGTGCTGTGCACTGTGCCTTCTGCACTAGAGTCTGCTCGTTGGAGCACGTTCTGACTAAGCATCGTGACTTGTGCAGTGCTGCCGAGACAACTGGCGATGATGACTCGTCTGACAAGGCAGGCGCTATGGTGGTAGGTGGAGGTGAAAGTCCTCTCAGTGTAAGTAGGTCAGGTAAAGATGCTGCAGATCATGTAGGCAGTGTAGATGGTTTGACAGGTGGAGCTATAGTAATGAGTATGTCAGATAGTTTAGGTAATCTAACAAGTATAGGCGGGGTACAGATATGCCAGGTGGAAGTAACCAAGCTAAATCTGGGTATGCATTAACTAGGTATGAATCATTCTAGTCCATTTTCCAGTGGTAGTCCGATCTAATAAAGTTGATATTAAATATGGTACAGGTAATGCGTGTTATTTATATAACATTACTCACAAATCACATGTGCTAGAATCCATGTTCAGTCGTCACATGGGACCTCCAAATGTTCACCCCCAAATGCTGTGTGGCTGGAAACTAAAACTTATTATAAAAATGGATGACTTAGAAAAATGGGACATTTTTTAGCAGGAAAAAATTCACTATTTCACCCATCAGAACCTTCTCAGATTGATAGACATATGTCCCAAATTATGAAAGATAAAATTGACTGGGCTAGAATGACTGGGAAAACAGCACCAAGTCACATTTACATTGCAGTAAATCCTACTAATATTCTTACACATGGTGATACTGCCATTCCCACAAAATCTATAAATTTACATCAGATTTCGAATAGGTGTTATTTGATTGACCATCATTACTTAGGAAAGGGTCTGTCTGGTTTTAATCACAAACTTACTAATTCTGATTGGAGGAATGCAGAGATCATTTTGGAGTAAAATGTTGAATCTGTTCTGATGTTTCAGAGAGGCGATGCTCAAATGAACATATATGATTATATTGTTCTTGGAAGTAATAAAAATTGTGGTTGTCTGGATGAGTTTGGTATGATTTGTGGATATTACATAAAACATGATCTAAATGCAGCACTTTCAAAACCGGTATTTTAACTTGTTTACATTGTTAATATATGTCTTAATATTTGCATGTGTACAAGTTTTGTTCACAAAGGACAGCCATATTTGTGTAAGCATCTACATACAGAGCTAGCGACTACACATGACTGCTTCGACCACTTAAAATTGCTGGAATTGTATTTTTCTAATGTGCTCCTGGTTTGATCAAATTCTTCCCTACTAGGAATAATTTACAAGGTTGTAACGTGTTTAGTTCAGTTAAATCATTACTGCAAATATCCCACCAGGCAACTGATTGAGAAGAAAAAACATGCTAAGAAGGGTGATATACTAAAACCCCTTCATGATCCAGCAAAACCAGCAGCTCCAACCTTCTTCCCTGGTAGGCTACCTAAAAGACATCCTCACAGGGCAGGTTTCAGAAGGAAAGGAGGCCATATGTGTAACCAAAATTGTAATTACGAATGGACATTTGCTGAATTTAACATGAGTGACTCCTATCAGCCTCGAGTGAAAATTCCACATAATGCTCGAGAGAGATGGGGTGGGAGAAAAAGATCTTTACATAAAAAGGGGGTCTGACTATAAGTGAAGTAGCTTCAGACAATGCACAGGTTTTGGCTCACAAACTTAAAATATTGGCAATAGCCCGGTCAAACAAAAAATGTAAATAATGTCATGGACTGCCATGACATTATTATAATTATTTGTATTTTGCGAGTTAATTTTGTTCGGTGATTTGTGACTCCACCTGGTGATTAATGACCAGTGTTACTAATTGTTTAATGACTGCAAATGTATAATAACCTTTGAACCACGAGTGCTGGAACATTTGAGTCATTACTGCTCCTTGATCATTGTGGACAGTTATTAATAACTACGTAGTTATTGAAGTAGTTTAATTTCCCTTCATATTCCCACGTGTAAAATCCACTGATCTGGTCTTGTAACTATCGGGTAATAATATGCCACAGCTAGCCATTATGATTGTCATGTACACCTGTATACTGAACTGTGCAGCAGCTTGCCATGTAGAGTGTACATTGAACACTGGGGCTGTGGTTCTAGAAGAGAAGCGGCAAATCGTTGTATTAATGTATTTGTCAAATGTTTAATTCAAATCGTCACTATCCACGTGGGTCGATTGAGAAATGGTAACCACTTTTGCCTCCTGACATCGATTGGATGCATTTACTTTGGGTTTACAGTAACGTTATTCCTGTGTTTTATGGTATATGTGTATATATGTATATGTTTGTGTGTAACACCTATGTTGTGGTTACAGAGTTTTGGGTTTTGTCCGAAATAAAGAATTGTCCGTTACCGCTCTCCGTGTCCATCCTTTACCCACAGACCGTGAGACATTTGGCCTGTTAGTTGCACTATTTTATGTCACCATGCTTATTTATTGCTTGCTTATTTATTATTTATTTGTTTGTTTACTTACATATTTTTATGCACCATGTACTTTATTTACTCCGTTTAGTTGTATGTTGCCATGCCTATTTATTTATATTATTTATGCTTTGTTATGTCATTAATTAAAAAAAAATCCAGACACAATTGTTGCAAATATAACACAACAGCACACAGCACTATATATGCAATCTCAACATACACATACATATTACATATTCCCAAGACATGTGGTAGAAGAATACTGTCACCTTCTCTTTGGTTT
>JAODUO010003018.1:0-14701 GCA_025642075.2 Ridgeia piscesae
GCACATTGCTTGCTTGGGATTTTTTTTAAGTTAGACAATTCTCATTCACATCCATTCAGGTAAATCACTTCAAGTACCTTACAGTGTTTATCCGAGATCTTGTTTATCCGTGAATCCTAGGATGTTTGAGCAGTCGTTACAAACACCCCATCCTTACAAATTGTGAGCTACCACAATTTTTTTTAAACAAAATGCTGTGATAATTTCCCTTTGGGTTAAATTTCACCTTTTCTACAAGCAGTGTATATTGGTTGATGCATGTTGAGATTTAGGCATGATAAGCAAAACCCCTTTCATTTGGAATTTATTGATGTAAAGAAAAAATTCTACAATGACTTTCTTTGGAGTTCATGTACTGCATAATATTAAATTTTGACATACCCCAAATCTACCAAAAAACTGTAGTTGGTAGATGCTTTCAGTAGTGTTGCCCATGAAATTGTTCAAAGATACGTTTGCAGTTTGAATGATGATTTAGTTGTTACGTATCATTTGCAGAGATTCGGCGTGGGAGAATAGTCCCACTAATCATGTGACAGAGTTATGTGCGAGATGTCGTGACGTAGACATCCTGGTGGTTGTGGGTCAGTATGATTCTCCCGAGTTCCATCGGCAGTCGCAAGACTTTGATCAGGTATTTGAATCACTTAAAGCGACATGGTCCATTCGTGGCTTTTAATTTTTATTGCAAAATTATGTTATGCGGTATAAATTATACATATTATAGCATAAAGACAGTCAAAATATGTTTTCATGTCCCGTTTAGGGTTTGAAAATAGATGCAATAAGGGCGCTTAACTCTGTGTACACATCAAACCACGAGGCGATTTCGAAACCGTTGTAGGCGTGGCTATAAGCCCAGAAGGAAATGCATGATCACGCGATGCGGTATCACGTGAACACTGTTCTGTTTCAATAAAACATTTATTGGCGGTCAGGACGCTACAATAGTTATAACTTAAAACTGATTAACATGATTTTGCAAAAAAAATTTAAAGAACTGACCATGTCACTTTAAAGGTTCTGTAAACGTGCTGCTCAAACCTGAGTGTAGTCTCACAACAGCTATGACAGTTGCTATGCTCAAGACCACCTGATTAGGCAAATGAGCACACTACACTACCTAATGCAGCATCACAGTTGCACTCACATATCTAATTTGGCCCAAGTGGTATGTTAGAAATTGCCATGGTAACATTCAAGCAAATGAGCAGAATGTTGACATATTGTTCGTATAACTAATTAGGACCAGCAAATCTATTTAAAGGTCTGTTCAATAATGTTAACAGATTTGGTCTTATTTGACTATGGCTATCCAAAAAGGGCCAGCTTCTTTGCCGAGAACTGGTAAAACAGTAAATTGTAACAGGAAGTCTGCTGTCTAGAACGTGGGAAAGTTAAACATCAAAGGGTATTGTGGTGATTTCTGCTCACCTCAGCATTATTGCTAGTAAATTTTGAAACTGGATGTTTTGTTTATCATTTGAATGTGTTGCAGATGGAATCTTTCAAATTGCGAAAATTGTCTCGAGCTTACTAAAGTAACTAAAACAATTTGGCTGGCAGTAAACCCACATGTCTGCTGTAGTTTAAGAACATATTATTAAGCGAAAACATAAACCTTTAAACCGAGTGCATATACACAATTAATCTTACGCTATTCACACATCATAAGTCTGGACATATACCGGTAGTCTGGATTCGCCATGCGCTGAACCAGGTAAACTTTGAATTTGGGTTTTTTGTTCACGTTCAGTGCTTACGATCTCGTGGCTCCGAAGCAGATTCATTGAAATCTCAGACATGGATCATTTTGAAATAGTGGATAATCTACAGGACCCAGGATACAGCTCACAAAGGTGGGGCCAAGGACAGAAATAAACGGTCAATCAGTCAAACGTTTATCGACATGTTGACAGTATTTAATTATTAAAAATGAAATCTTTGTGTTCTGTGATATGATAATTTTCCCAACTGTGTGGTGTGCCGCTGTGAAATGTGTGGGGTGCGTGCATTTGTTTTTTGTGCACTTGTGTGTGTAAAAGGTATCCATATATGTAAAAAGTATTACACAATAAAATTTTAAATACACACGGGAATTATACCAATCTGGCAGTGACATTTCACAGATCTAGGAATCGCTTTAAATCTCACTTGCCAATATCAACATCACTGGTAAAATTTTTTTCACTTTAAAAAGTCTTTGCCGCATTTGGCTGTCTTGCAGGAGATCATTTCACTGATGTCACAGCATAGCAATTCCCAGGGATTTGAGACACAGATTTTTTACTGGACACAGAAGTTGTTCACTGGACAGAGCAGGGTGTTCACTGGACGTAGAGACTTGCGGCAAAGACGATGTCCCGTTTGATGAGCGTTGACGCCTCCTCAGCCTTCTGGTACAAGATGGGGTCACCGATGATGCGGGCGGCATTGCGAACTCTCTCAGAGTCTCGTGAAGTCGCTGGATACAACGCACAATGATTCCCTCCTGGACACTGGTCAACTGCATGATCTCAGCAAAAGTCTGCAATGGCCAATCTTTTTCCCCAAATCATTAAGTTTGGGGGGGTTAAAACTGCCTTGTTTTTGGGAAACAACTGGAAAAACCAACCTTTTGGGGTTCCCAAACGGGGAAATTATTTTTTTCCAAGGCCAAAATTCTCCCCAAAGGGGCCCAATTAATTTTTGGGAAAGGGGTTAAAACTGCCTTGTTTAATACTGGGCACGGGAAATTATTTAAGCAAAATTCTGCAAGGGCCCAAAACATTTTTGGGAGTTAAAACTGCCTTGCCTGAACACTGGCAATTGCATGATCTTAGCAAAACTCTGCAACGCCCAATCTGGAGTTAAAGCTGCCTTGTTTAAACAAATAATTTTAAAAAGATCACATAGGCATTCACAGCAGATACACACAGTGGTTACATCGTTACATTGTAGATATATTATTAAAAAACTTAGTTTGAATGTATCGGTCCTAATTAATTACTATGTATAAATGTGTCAGGCTTAACATGTTCACGTCACACAGCCAGTGTGACAGAAGGTGATGTGTTATGTTGTCTCGAATGGAAGTTTTTTGTTTAGACTGCCGATTATTAAAAACATGTACCTATATTTTTAATTGCGAACTGATGCCTTAGATCTTATTGTTATACTATAATGACTACTCAAGTGGCTGTCATGGTGTCGGTATTTAAATGCATTAAGCGTCTTCAGACAAATTGCGTGTTTTCTAGGTTTAAAAAAATTTTTTTTTTTCATGGCGATGAGTAACTTTTTAAAGGCTATTAGTGCATCAGGTTAAATTTCAAAATTTTGCCCCCTTTCCGTTTCCTTACCTTGACACCTCGAGCCCATTCAAAGACAATGTCCATGAGGTCAAAGTTGAACTCGTCGACATAATCCTCCACCTGAATGTCAAGGCCACAGTCATGCTGCAGTTCACCGATCTTTGTTGCTATCTCCAAAAACTTCTCCTTCACCTAAAATTAAAATGTATTTGTTGAAAATAAAGACGAGAGGTCAGAGGTCATACATTTGACACTGGTTTAATTTAAACTTTTCCTGTTGAAAGTTAATATAAGAAAACATTTGGACTCGGTTCAGATGGAAGGGGAAAATGTAGGAAACATCCACAAGCCAAATAATGGATGCAGCATCGCCAAAACAGTGACAGACCTGCAGATAAAATAAAAATATTGTTCAGTATTTTTGTATTAAATTTTAACTCGGTATAAAACAACAAGCAGAAGTAGCTATTTATCTTTTGTAATTTTTCCTCCTCTCAAATTTAATGTCTAAACATTTTTTCTTTTCAGAAATATTTTTAACAACAACCTACCTTTTCCCCTTTAAATTTATTCCATAGCTTCTTAAACTTGAGCCATAATATTTAATTAAACAATTATAACCGACTCAAAACATTTTTATCCAATCACCACCCATGCTCCTTACGTCTGCGAGACTAGACTTTTCCCTTTGGGCCCTTTGTCGTATCTGCGCCCCTGGAAGACCACACTGGAGAGGACGGCAGCTATCTCGGTAGGGTGAAGCGGGGTAAGCATGTTGTGAAAGATGAGCTCCGTAATGATGAGTTCGTGTCCACTGATCTCACACGCCACGCGCCCCTTCAACTGGACCGTACCCACCTCGTCCACATAGCTCAACTCTCGCAGCACCTAATGACAAATGTATAATAACTTTATTGTCCATGTATATACACTTTGCGCTGTAGGGGGTGCATAAAAGTATAATATTTAAATCGCATAGTAATGTATGTACCAATAAAATCAAGTATGTAAACAAGTAGTATGTATATCAATAAAACAATTTGGAGAGCCATTCCAGCAGCCAAAATATAATTTATGATAAAAGAATTTGGATAAATGTGCTAAAACAATATGAAAATATTATGAGAGATAAATAAATATGACTAAACAGTATAGTAATGTTATAATATATATATATATATATATTTTTCACAGTAGGGATGTGATAAGTTGGTCAAACACCAAGCAAACATGGGTATAATTCTATTCAACGCACCAGTAATACCACGGTATTTGTAATCTGCTGTTTTTATTTTTCACTCCAGTGTTGAATTTTGGCATGAAATTCACTTGTGAATGAAGGATAAAATTTGTTACTTCTGAAAACACAGTCATCTTAAATTTTGAGGACCAAATGTTTAGTGCTGTTGAAATAACAACTAGGCAGGAATTAAATAAATTTTACCAAAATTACATGTAAGGGATTTTCACAGTACGAGTGCTATGTAGGTTTGCTTTTCGCCAAAGTTAATTTGAAATGACATGAGCAAAAAATCAAAATTTAGGAGACATCTTTATAGAGATTCCTTTGAAAATATTATAGATGTCATTTTTTATTAATCCTGTTAACATAATTATTTCAGGTAATTCTCTCACTTTATTTCCTTAGAATTATGTGTTATTAATCACTAATGACCCTGAACTAATATAAAAAATAACTTTGCTATGCAGTTTCTAACTTTCACTCTAGAATTAAGCATCCACCCGGCCCCCAACTTGAAATGATTATTTATCGGTTTTCTGCACAGAAAACAGCCAAATTATGCACAAAGATTGCAGAGGAAGTACTTGGGGGGAATTATTACATGTCAACACAGTACATCTAAAAATAAATGCACTAAGGTCACAAAGGATCTCGTTAATACATTGTAACATGGTTTGATTTACCTTCACTCTGAGTTGGAACTCTGGTAAGAGCTGCAGACTGGCTCTGAGAGCAGGAAGAGGAGCTCTTTCTTCTTCGCTTCCAACTGCTTCCTGTGTCGCACCTCCGCAAACTGTCTCACAAACAGGCTGCTTAGCAAATACATGTCATGTGTGACGCACACATCTCGCAGTCACACTCAAATGCAAATGGTTTACTTGTAAATCTGTAAATGCATTTGACTTTCAAATGTCCACATTGCATTTGTGTAAATTTTAATATGCGAATAAGAATCAGACAGCTTTGTATGGTATATTATTTGAGGTTTGTCACACAGTAGCTAACAATAAAGATTTTTCAAATAACTGTGACTGCATTTGATCGACTATTTGAAAAATGCGTTTTTGTTTCCACCTTTGTTATGTCATATTTGTTTGAAAAAATTTAGTGACTGAGCAGATTTAGTACACGACAACAGCACGTAGGCGAACATATATGCACCTCTATAATACACCCACCTCTCAATTAGAGTCACCTTTGGACAGTCGCAGACTATTTCCACATATAGTAAAGTATAGGAAATCAGTCTTGCCAAGTTCCAAGGGTAAACGTTATAGTCATCATTTTAAAAAAAAACGTTCCAATGCTTACATTTTCAATAAAGTTAGGATCATGGACACACTTGTAGGCGCTAAGCAAGGACGATCTCAGGAAGTTGATCCTCTGGAACTGTTCTACAAGATCCATATCCTGGATGTGAAGATCCCGCATGGGATCGAGTTCAGGCAGACCATCCGGGTGAGACTCAATTAGGCGGACGAGCTCCTGGGTGGCCACACTGGCCGACTGACCGGGAGGGTCATCTCTGGAAGGTCAAGGAGGGTATAAAGACCCGGAGGTCATCTATGAAGTCATGTTCACAAAATAAGTTAATTTTATTTTAATAATTTAAATGATGTTATGAAAAACATCCGACTTACCGTAAGAAATAAAGGAATGTATGTGAATTATATTCAGGAACTGACAACGCTTGACAGATTTGTCATGATTATATTTATACTATATTTATATTATTATATTTTACACCTGGTTAGATTGCACTGAATTAAGGGTGACAGTCATGTGACAGTCATGTGACATCTACCTGAATCTTGGCTGCTGGCGTTTGTTGTAGTCGTTGATGATCTTGTCACTGTTCACCTTGACCGTGCTGGTGGTGACACTCGTGATGTGTGACGCGGTCAGTGTCACTATGCAATGTCCACACGCGCCGTCCGGCAGGTACAGCTGGTTGGCCAGTAGTGGCCGCGGAGTGGACGTGTCACACTGGTCAGAGGCCTGGTCAGTGGATGCCCCTTGGCTGCACACAGCGAGGACCGTGTATGTCCGGTCGCGTCCAGTCTGTAGGACCACTGCGAGGACGTTGTGGTGGTCACTTATGTCGGTCAGTACCACCCGGCCAGGACACAATGCCTTCAGTGTCTGTGGGTGTGACATCACTGTCCTCTGTAAAGAAACGCAGCTGATAAACACACACTATAACATAGATCACTCAACACAAGTTTCCTGAGAGCTAAACATGTATGACGATCATCTGTCAGTGTCTGGTTTAATTTCTTCAACAAATTTAAACAAAACACTGAATGAATGGTAATCATGTATTTATTAATAATTATTAACTAGTTTTTTTTTTAAATTTAAATTTAAATTTAAATTAAAAAAAATTTTTACATAATTATTGTTTTACTTTTTTAATTACCATAATTATTTACATTTACATAATTGCCTTAATATAAAAAAAAAAAAAGTCATATATGTGAACCATTTGCATATTAAGTAATTCACATATATGACGTAGTTTTTTATATATAATATATAATAAAGTACAGGAAAATTGGTTAGTAAAGCATAGAAGTGCAGTAAAGCGTAGAAATATATATTTTTTTTTAAAAAATTTCCAAAAAAATATATATATATATATATATATAATATATATATATATATATGCATGTTCTATTGTGATGTGTGTACGTGCCTATGAACGGGGAACATTTCCAAAACAAATTAGACATCTCCAGTGCGTCAATGCGGGGCTTACTGAACTTCTGCGCGAAAGGGCCCTAATACTCCTCACACGCTCGTAGTACGCCCCCAGGTCCCCGCTGTAATCTAGCACCATCGGCAACGCAGCGAGCTTCTCTGTGACCTCCTTCAGCTCCACCTGGTGGCGTTGTACGTCCTTCTGTGTGTTGTACTCGGAGAAGCTGTGTTTCATCATGTCCTCAACCCGGATCTGCTCCACTCGCATCAGGTTCAGGATCATCGAGTACGTCAGCCGGAACTGTGACTGCAGGATTTTTGTGGGTGAAAACATCCAGTACAGTACAGTACAGTACAGTACAGTACAGTACAGTACAGTACAGTACAGTACAGTACAGTACAGTACAGTACAGTACAATAACCTTTAATAGGTCCAAATGGGAAATTCATCTGATAGAAATTCACGTTGACACAACATAACAATATTAGTTTCTTTATATAACAATGTAAATAGCAGCAGCAGCAGCAGCAGCAGCAGCAGCTGCAGCAGCAGCAGCAGCTGGGGGGGGGGGGGGGGGGGGGGGGGGGGGGGAGCAGCCCCGCAGCAGCAGCCCCCTAAAAAAAAAAAAAAAAAAAAAAAAAAAAACCCCCTTACCCCCACCTGTTCATTCCCCCCCCCCCCCCCCCCCCCCCCAGCATAATTTGGGGGGGGGGGGGGGGGGGGGGGGGGGGGGGGCCACTGACTCACTTTACCAGCATAATTTTGACATACTGACTCACTCACCAGCATAATCTTATGTAGATCGGCCATCTCTGGTACATCTCCTTTACAGAGTATTATGACGGTACCAGTGACATCAAGTCCGCGCCGACCGCACGTCCCGCCATCTGTATGTATTCACTCGGCAGCAGGTCTCGCAGTTCCTTCCCATCATGCTTTCTGATCGAGTCAAAGATGACGAGTCTCGCGGGCATGTTGACACCCATTGCGAACGTCTCAGTTGCGAACAGGACCTGACCCATGATGGGGTGTGAAAGCATAAGCATAAGGGGGGGTGTGTGTGTGTGCGTGCGTGTGTGGGGGTGGTGGTGTGTGTGTTGCATGTGCATGTGGTGCGGGGGCGGTTATGTGTGTGTATGTGGCGTGTGTGTGGTATGAGTATGTGTGTGAGTGGTGTAGTGTTGTGAATGCATACATGTTTCATATTCTTCCATTGATGACCAATGATTAAGCACTTCACTATTACTGTGTGCATGGGTATAGCAAGACTGCGTGTGTGCATATTCCCCAAAAGGGAAAATTGGTTTGGAAGTTAAAACCTTACAAACAATTTCCCCCTTAAATTATTGGTTCCCCCCCCGGGCCCTGTTTCAACCAAAGTGGGCCCCCCCTGCCCCCCGACCCCCCCAAAAACCCCCCCAAAAAAACCCCCTTATAAAGCCCCCTCGGGGGCCTTTTTTCCCGCCGTGGAAAAATACCCCCCCGAGCGAGGGGGGCGGTCTGCCTGGGAAAAGGGGTGGGGTGTATTTTTTCCCAGTTTTGGTACGTTTTGGCTTTTAAGGGGTGTAAAGGGTCTCCCAAATTAAAGGGGAGAAATGGGAAAATAATTATGGGTAATTTAAAAAAAAGAAAAAAAATTTTAAATTTTTTATTTTTTTTAATTTTTAATTAAAATTTTTTTTTAAATTAAATAATTAAACTTTTTTTTAATAATTATTAATAAATACATTTTCCATTCTTCTTTTTTTATTTTTTAAAAATTAAACCGACATTTTACGGGGAAAACTTTAAAACCCCTTGGTTTTACTCCTCAGGCTTTTTTATATTTTTATTTATTTTTTTTTTTCACTCTTTTCTTTTCAAACCTTTGTTTCACACCCCCAGCCCCAACATTGTTTTCCTTTCCTTTTACTTTCCCGAAAATAATAAAAATTTTAAATTTTTTAAACTTAGCAGGGAATTTAAAATTCCTTTTTCCCTTTTCAACCAAAGGGGCAACCAAATTTTACCGGCCTCTGCCTTACCGTTTAAACCGCGGCCCTTCTGGCCAACCAGCCTTTTATGCCGGCGGGGCGTTGGAATTTCATATAACTTTTAACCCCGGGAAATAGAAAGGTTTTTAACCCCGCCGGGTTTTTGGTTTCCCCTTTTAAAAAGATAAAAGAATACAAAAAGCCGAACCCAAATTAGGGAGATGTCAATACTGTACTGTGCACCCTTTAAAACATCCTAACCTGTAAAATATAATAATTAAATTTAGTATAAATTTCATTTCAAATTTTGTCAAAAACCCTTGGGGCAGTTCCCCCGGGGGTATAATTAATAAATTCCCCCCTTTATTTCCCCTTACGGGAAGTCAATTTTTTGGAAAAGTTTTTCATAAACAAAACATTTAAATTATTAAAATAAAATTAACTTATTTTGTGAACATGACTTCATAGATGACCTCCAGGTCGTATTACACTCTCCTTGACCTTCCAGAGATGACCCTCCCGGTCAGTCGGCCAGTGTGGCCACCCAGGAGCTCGTCCGCCTAATTGAGTCTCACCCGGATGGTCTGCCTGAACTCGATCCCATGCGGGATCTTCACATCCAGGATATGGATCTTGTAGAACATTTTCCCGAGGATCAACTTCCTGAGATCGTCCTTGCTTAGCGCCTACAAGTGTGTCCATGATCCTAACTTTATTGAAAATGTAAGTATTGGAAGATTCTTTTTTAAATTATGATGACATTTCACTATAACGTTCACCCTTGGAACTGGGTGAAAGGTGAAAACAAAAAAAGCCATTTTCAAATGGAAAATTCGATTTAAAAGGGTTTTAATTTTTAAGGGGAATTTTTTCTTTTTTGTTAAATTGGCCCTTTTAAAAAATTTTTAAAAAATAAAAAAAAATTTTTAAAATTACCATACAAAAAAAATTTTTTTCTTTTAAATTAAAACCCTAAATTAAGAAACAAAAAACAAATGCAAATGGACATTTGAAAATAAATGCATTTACAAAAATTTACAAAAATAAACCCTTTTCAGAGGGACGGAAATTTTAAACATGACTATATTTTTTAAGCAGCCTGTTTGTGACGAAGGGGGGTCGCAAGGAAGCAGTTGGGGCGAAAAAAAAGAGTCCTTTTTCCCGCTCTCAAGATCTCGTCTTGGCCCCTAAGTGAATAAATCAAACCATGTTACAATGTATTAACGAGATCCTTTGTGAAACCTTTTTTTTTTGTTTCATTTAACCCCCAAATACTTCCTCTGCAATCTTTGTGCATAATTTGGCTGTTTTCTGTGCAGAAAACCGATAAATAATCATTTCAAGTTGGTGGCCCGGTGGATGCTTAATTCTAGAGTGCAAGTTAGAAACTGCATAGCAAAGTTATTTTTTATATTAGTTCAGGGTCATTAGTGATTAATAACACATAATTCTAAGGAAATAAAGTGAGAGAATTACCTGAAATAATTATGTTAACAGGATTAATAAAAAATGACATCTATAATATTTTCAAAGGAATCTCTATAAAGATGTCTCCTCAATTTGATTTTTTGCTCATGTCATTTCAAATTAACTTTGGCGAAAAGCAAACCTACATAGCACTCGTACTGTGAAAATGCCTACATGTAATTTTGGTAAAATTTATTTAATTCCTGCCTAGTTGTTATTTCAACAGCACTAAACATTTGGTCCTCAAAATTTAAGATGACTGTGTTTTCAGAAGTAACAAATTTTATCCTTCATTCACAAGTGAATTTCATGCCAAAATTCAACACTGGAGTGAAAAATAAAAACAGCAGATTACAACTACCGTGGTATTACTGGTGCGTTGAATAGAATTATACCTATGTTTGCTTGGTGTTTGACCAACTTATCACATCCCTACTGTGAATATATATATATATATATATTAAAAATTTTTAATATACTGTTTAGTCATTTTTATTTATCTCTCATAATATTTTCATATTGTTTTAGCACATTTATCCAAATTCTTTTATCATAAATTATATTTTGGCTGCTGGAATGGCTCTCCAAATTGTTTTATTGATATACATACTACTTGTTTACATACTTGATTTTATTGGTACATACATTACTATGCGATTTAAATATTATACTTTTATGCACCCCCTACAGCGCAAAGTGTATATACATGGACAATAAAGTTATTATACATTTGTCATTAGGTGCTGCGAGAGTTGAGCTATGTGGACGAGGTGGGTACGGTCCAGTTGAAGGGGCGCTGGCGTGTGAGATCAGTGGACACGAACTATCATTACGGAGCTCATCTTTCACAACATGCTTACCCCGCTTCACCCTACCGAGATAGCTGCCGTCCTCTCCAGTGTGGTCTTCCAGGGGCGCAGATACGACAAGGCCCAAAGGGAAAAGTCTAGTCTCGCAGACGTAAGGAGCATGGGTGGTGATTGGATAAAAATGTTTTGAGTCGGTTATAATTGTTTAATTAAATATTATGGCTCAAGTTTAAGAAGCTATGGAATAAATTTAAAGGGGAAAAGGTAGGTTGTTGTTAAAAATATTTCTGAAAAGAAAAAATGTGTTAGACATTAAATTTGAGAGGAGAAACATTACAAAAGATAAATAGCTACTTCTGCTTGTTGTTTTATACTGAGTTAATATTTAATACAAAAATACTGAACAATATTTTTATTTTATCTGCAGGTCTGTCACTGTTTTGGCGATGCTGCATCCATTATTTGGCTTGTGGATGTTTCCTACATTTTCCCCTTCCATCTGAACCGAGTCCAAATGTTTTCTTATATTAACTTTCAACAGGAAAAGTTTAAATTAAACCAGTGTCAAATGTATGACCTCTGACCTCTCGTCTTTATTTTCAACAAATACATTTTAATTTTAGGTGAAGGAGAAGTTTTTGGAGATAGCAACAAAGATCGGTGAACTGCAGCATGACTGTGGCCTTGACATTCAGGTGGAGGATTATGTCGACGAGTTCAACTTTGACCTCATGGACATTGTCTTTGATGGGCTCGAGGTGTAAAGGTAAGGAAACGGAAACGGAAAAAATTTTTGAAATTTAACCTGATGCACAAATAGCTAAAATGTTACTCATGCCATGAAAAAAATCACTAGAACACGCAATTTGTCTGAAGACCTTAATGATTTAAATACTGCACCATGACAGCCACTTGAGTAGTCATTATAGTATAACAATAAGATCTAAGGCATCAGTTCGCAATTAAAAATATAGGTACTTTTTTAATAATCGGCAGTCTAAACAAAAAACTTCCATTCGAGACAACAAACACATCACCTTCTGTCACACTGGCTGTGTGACGTGAACATGTTAAGCCGACACATTTATCCCTGTAATTTAAAAAATTTTTTAAAAATATATTTACAAAATAACAAAGTAACCACTTGTGTATCTGCTGTGAATGCCTATGTGATCTTTTTTTAAAAATTTTTTGTAAAAAGGGAGTTTAATCCAGATTGGGCGTTGCAGAGTTTTGCTAAAAGAATTTCCCTTTGGGGGAGTTTTAACTCCCCAAAAAAGTTGGCCATTGCAGAATTTCTTAAATAATTTCCCGTGCCCAGTATTAAACAAGGCAGTTTTAACTCCCCAAAAAGGCCCTTCAGAATTTGCTTAGATATCAGTTGACCAGTGCCCCGTTTAAAACAAGGCAGTTTTAACCCCCCAAAATATTGGCCATTCAGAATTTGCTTAGAAAACAGTTACCAGTGCCAGAGGGAATCTGTTGCGTTGACCGCCCCATTCGGGACCCCCAAAAAGGACGAACGCTATAAACGGGACATCGTTTTGCCGCAGTCTCTAGCCATGAAACCCCCGTTTCCCGTGACAAATTCGTGTCCAGGAAACATTCTGTGTCTCAAATCCCTGGGAATTGCTATGCTGTGACATCAGTGAAATGATCTCCTGCAAGACAGCCAAATGGGGGGAAAAAGTAAAAAGAAATTTTAAAATGGAAAATTCCTAGATCTGTGAAATGTCACTGCCAGATTGGTATATCCTGTTGTATTTAAAATTTTATGTGTAATACTTTTTACATATATGGATACCTAAAACACACACAAGTGCACAAAAAACCAGCCCACACATAAGCGGCCCCAAACACGTTGCTTTAATATCACAGAACACAAAGATTTCATTTTTAATAATTAAATACTGTCAACATGTCGATAAACGTTTGACTATTGACCGTCTATTACTTTTCCCCCATGATCCATGTCTGAGATTTCAATGAATCTGCTTCGGAGCCAGAGATCGTAAGCACTGAACTGAACAAAAAACAAATTCAAAGTTTACCTGGTTCAGCGCATGGGAAACCAGACTTATGTCCAGATTATATGTGTGAATAGGTAAATTAATTGTGTATATGCACTCGGTTTAAAGGTTTTTTGTTTTTTTTAATAATATGTTCTTAAACTACAGCAGACATGTGGGTTTACTGCCGCCAAATTTTTTAGTTACTTTAGTAAGCTCGAGACAATTTTTGCAATTTGAAAGATTCCATCTGCAAACACAAAATTCAAAATGAAAAAAAACAAAAATGGGAATCCCCCCCCTTTGATGTTTAACTTTCCCACGTTCTAGACAGCAGACTTCCTGTTACAATTTTCTGCTCTACCAGTTTTGGCAAAGAAGCTGGCTTTATGGATAGCCATAGTCAAAAAAGACCAAATCTGTTAACATTATTGAACAGACCTTAACTAGATTTGCTGGTCCTAATTAGTTATACGAACAATATGTCAACATTCTGCTCATTTGCTTGAATTTACCAAAGCAATTTCTAACATCCACTTGGGCCAACATTAGATATGTGAGTGCAACTGTGATGCTGCATTAGGTAGTGTAGTGTGCTCTTTGCCTAATCAGGTGGTCTTGACATAGCAACTGTCATACGTTGTGAGACTAACTAGGTTTGAGCAGCACGTTTACAGAATTTTAAAAGTGAATGGTCAGTTCGGGGCTTTTTATTGCAAAACATTTTAAATCAGAATTAAACTTTTTAAACTCTGGCACAAAAAATTAAAAAAGGGGGTTTTCTTTCAGCCAAATCTCAAATGATCAAACCCAATAACATCTTTAGAAAAGGGAAAATTTTCCAAGGGAAATTATCCAAAAAAAATTGTGGGAGTCACAAGTAAGGATGGTGTTTGTAACAATCCAAACATCCCAGGATTACGGGGGAAACAAGATTATAAAATGAAGGTTTGGTTATTTTGAAGGTGTAATAGAATTGTCAACTTAAAAAAAATCCCGCAAGCAATTCGTTTTTGGTTTTTACTTAAAAATTATTGTCTGTTAGATTAATAGACAGATGGTACTTTCTTGGTCATTCCTAGAGGTTCGTTTACAGTCTGTCTATTAGAGGTCGAAGGTCATATACACCGCTTAAAAATTTCAGCAAATGAATGCCCAGTAAAGATTGTTTTGGTATAGTGAAAAATTTTTAAAAATTAAACAAAA